>CAUDNR010004237.1:0-30604 GCA_958430865.1 Entrophospora sp. SA101 | reverse complement strand
GAACTTATAATTGAAAATAATGGGGAAAGAATTTCTTATTAATTTTATATAAATAAAATCATATCATTTCCAACTTTAAATAAAAAAAAACAAAACTAAAATTAATACACTCATTATCGAGTAATAATACTTTTTTTTTGGCCAATTATTTTTGTAACACACTGTATCTATCTTATTTATATCGAATTTTGTCAAAAATTATATTAAATGGTTCATTCCTACTCGAACAGTACAAATACTAACACTCTTCATTTTAGTGATATGAAACACCTATTCGTGCATGATTTTAGAAAGGTCCTGTTTATTTTTATTTTTTTTTTTAATAAAATTTTTTATGTTACATGAGAATAAGTAATATAAATTTATAATATTATATAGGCTTTACTTCTTCAGATTCCTGAATTTTACTCTCTCGATCAGATGCTAAAGATGGGACTGCAATTAGCTGCAATTCAATTTTTATATGCCGTAATTAGTTGCAACTAGTCGCAATTAATTGAGGAGCTATCTTTAGTTGATCAATTCTTATATTTTCTCAATGGATTCCTTTCTGCTTGCCGTACCCCATATTTTGCAATCTTGGTCCAATAAACTGATTTTTAGTCACTTGATTTGTCTCGCTCCTTAAAATACTAATACTAATACCCAATACATTTTACATTTTACTATTAGTGTTATAACGTCTGCGATTTTGACATTAGCAATGTGGGCTCGAGAATTTTTAGTTCATTACATCTTTCCATTAACTCCAATAAAAAATATATAAATAAGGAAAAGAGAAAAAAAATATTAACTTCAATGGATATAATAATTTAAAGAATTTATCCATAATTCATTAATGCACGTCGTCTCTCTTACCAGGTTGTTTCTAGTATACAATCATACGCTAATATTGATCGGATTTCATTATATGAGACACTACGTCTCGGATCAATAGGATAATTATGAGAAAAAGATATGTGTAGTATAAGACATCGGCTTAATTGATTGGCATATTTTATCTTTCGTATTGTAGTAATATTCTTCATACATCTATTTCTCAAAAAGAAATCAACACCGAAACGAAACTCCACAGTAAAGGCGATAATTTAAAAGCAATGAATATGTTATCTTTTTTGTTTATTGTTTAATTCTACATTCACAAAGAAATTGTGAGCCGAAATTTTATTTTTCATTGGCTATGTTTCCGTTGTCGATACTATTTCAAGTTAACTTCATAACAATAAAAGAGATATTAACTTCAAATCATATCCTTTAGTTTGTGGGAACACCACATACAATCACTGTAACACTTTCACCTGATATATTGTTCTGGAGGAACCGATTGGTTCATTGTTTCCGGAAATCTTGTTCTCGTTGTTGTGGCTATTTGTACTGGAAGAGAGTGTCAAATTCCAGCTGGAGCTGCATTTAATATAGCAGCAGAAGTTCTGATACCAACCACTTTACCTGAATCGTACAGTATTGGAGTTGCTGTTGTGTATGTACCTTCTTCACAGAATGCTCTAGATTGTGCATTTGCTATTCTTGGTGATGATGTATCTACTGCGAATACGTCATTTCTCCCAAAGTTTGTTTTTAAATTATAATTAGAAGCAATAAAACACAAAAAAACCACATGATCTAGTACAAAAGCGCTTGAGAGTATATATGTATAACAGTAATTAAACAACGTTTTTGGAACGGATACTACATTTTTACTTTTATATTTGTATTAATATGTTGATTTAACTTCATTACTGATTTATTATTATTATCACGCTTTGTATATTTATATCACACAGCTAATTCGATTCCAATAAAATGGCAAAAACCAAAGATTTGGTACGATAACCAAACTATAACCTTCCTTGTTACAACGAAATGGCTTGACATATAACGATAAGAAAATTTACTAGTCGTATTTTTATATGTTTTCATAATTCGTTGAAACAAATGTGATGTTGCGTTTTTTACTATTGCCTTCATAATTTTTTTTCTTTGATGTCTTGTCTTCATTTGCCTTAACGGCCACACACAATAATACACTTTTTAAATTTCTACGAAAATGAAAAATATCTTAAATTTGTTCAAAAAGGGCTGGGAACGTATAAAAATTATGTTTCCAACAAAATAATTTAATAAGAAAAAAATAAAGGGTAGGATAAACCGATCATAATAATAACAAGCGTTGTAAAATTTCATACGCACTATAAATTTAATGAATAGATAAATCTTCCAATACACAAATCATTTGCCAGGATTCCGAAATCCAACATATCCACATTTTTAGACAATATCTCTGTAAGTTTGATTTCCCTTATCACTCTTGTAGGTCGCAGTTCCATTGATAGACCCGCCTATGGAGCTGTAACTCGAAATGCAGTAGAAATTGAAGTCATTTAATTTTTGGCATTAGGTGAAATAATTGATGACAACGACGATGATTAGTGATTTATAACATTTCAATTATGGCCACCCAATCGTGTTTCGAGCATGTGACCGAACTTTTTGTCCAGGTGTATGTCTGTAATAATAATATAAAATACGCGTATTAATTTAATTGAAAAAACTAATTTACACCATAACGTTTCTTTATTAAATAAAAAATCAATTAATTTTCTTTATTAAATTAAATAAATAAATAAATAAAAAAGATCGAGCATACATTAGAAATAAAATAAAATTATTCATTTTAATTTTTAATTATATATAAATTATATATAAAATTTTATTTCACCATCCTCTTTTAGCCAAAAGTTGATGCGTCGGTATTGTTTCAATATTAATGCCAACCTTAATATTTTTTTTGAAAACGTTATTTTAATAGATGGAACAAATTAAAACGATAGCATCATCTTAAATTTGAAAACATAACATACCATAGGTTCACCTAAATCTTCAGATACATTCGCTAATACTTTTGGATCATTGTAATAAGTTACAGCCTGAACTATGGCTTTGGCTCTTTTTGCTGGATCGCCAGATTTAAATATTCCAGAACCAACAAACACACCATCACACCCAAGTTGCATCATCATTGCTGCATCTGCAGGTCTGTTTGTAAATATTTTTTTAAAAAGTAAATAAAATAAAGTTAAAATCTTTAAGAATAATCAATGTTAAAATGATATATTGTATCATCAAATAATTACGTTGCCAAACCCCCGGCAGAGAAATTCACTACTGGAAGTCTTTTCAATTCAGCAGTCTCTTTTAATAAATTATAAGGTGCCTGTATTTCTTTAGCATAACAATATAATTCTTCGTCATTCATAACTGAAGCTTTTCTAATTTCATTTGTAATAGTTCTCATATGTTTTACAGCTTCTACCACATTTCCTGTGCCTGCTTCACCTTTGGTACGTATCATTGCAGCACCTTCAGTAATTCTTCGAAGTGCTTCACCTAAATTCTTAGCCCCACATACAAATGGAACTTTGAAATTATTTTTATTTATGTGATGTTGTTCATCAGCTGGTGTAAGTACTTCGGATTCATCAATATAATCAACATTAATTGCTTCTAAAATCTTTATTGTTGTTGATGATAAATATATATGGAATAAAATTAATATATATATATATACATAATGACATGAAAAATAACAATTGGAAAAAAGGAAAACATAGTGTTCAATTTTACCTGAGCTTCTACAAAATGTCCAATTCTTACTTTAGCCATTACTGGAATTGTGACTGCTGCTTTTATCTCTTTTATCATTTTTGGATCAGACATTCTAGCAACGCCACCTAATAATATTAATAATGAAATTTTACTAGATTACAACAATGTTGATTTCTGAATTTATATATTTATTTATTTATTTAAAAAAAATATATTTTAAACCTTGTTTTCTAATATCAGCTGGTACACGTTCTAAAGCCATAACAGCTACTGCGCCAGCTTCTTCGGCAATTCTTGCTTGTTCAACATTCACAACATCCATAATTACTCCTCCCTTTATTATTATTTAATGGTAATTAAATAATTTTTAAAAAAAAATTTTTTTTGATCAGAAAAAATAAAATTAATAAAAACAAACCTTCAACATTTGAGCAAGACCTGTTTTAACTTTGAAGTTGGCTTGAACAGATGAATGATTATTGGTTATCACTCCATTTGTAAATGTTTTTTTATTAGCAGTCAAATTTGATGGTGTGATAAATTTTGTAGACATTTTTTTTTGCTAAAAAAAAATTCAAAGGTCATTGTATTTATAATCGTAGAGATTTTATACTAATTTTTGTACTAGAAATTTTATTGGGTACATACTTTTCATTTGGATGTATGGAATATGGACCTGCCAACTACTAATAGTAATAATAATAATAATAAATAGTAATAGTAATAGTACAATAACGATGATTTAGCGGATCTTGATTTAATATTAGTATTAGCAGATGCCTAATACTAATTACTAATACCAACCAATACTATTCTGACGATTTAATATTTTATTATTATTATTATTATATAATATATGTCGATCAAAAAACATCTAATGTTGATCATTGAAGTATAAAAATACTTTACTGATCTATACAATTGCAAGTTGCAGTCTTAAAAACATCTCCAAAAAATATATTTAAATTTTCGTTTTTTTTTAAAAAAAAAGCGCAACAATAAGAACAACAACAAAAGAAAAAGAGAAGTCGAAAGAGCCAATACCAAAGGGAAAATGTTTATTAAAAAGAATGGTAGTTATCACCACTCGGCATCACTAGGTATTTAAAAGGAATGGTTTATGTAAACTAAAACCTTAACCTTGATATACCTTGATATTTGTTTCTTAGTGAACTGTTAAAAGACATGGTAAGTAATAAATCTTCTTGAATGGATAAGGCCGACTGTTTGTTTTTAATGAACCTTGATTGGTCTCATAGGAAAATGATTTGAACAGTTTACGAGAGAGAATGATAATTTAAAGAAATCTTTATCAATAATACAAGATAATAACGACGACAATGAAGATAATAAAGAAAACATCACGAAGAATCGTAATGAAATTACATTAAAAAAAAAGAAAATGCTAAAGAAAAAATCAAAACAATTGAACAAGCGAAAAATAATCAAAAAAAAGTTGATGACAATGACGACGATGTTATCTTATTTTTTTCTAAAAAAAGAAAAAGTTCTTTAAAAAAATTTTAGATATATGTAGCGAACTCTTGGTTGAAAACACCACGGCTAGGGTTTGTATTAAGGGGGTTACACACTAATAAATCAGCAAAAAATCCCTTAAAAACACTTGATTTTAATAGTGTGTAACCCTGTGTGACCTCTTTACGGCATCCGTGAATACAAACCCTAATACTAACCACGGCTACAAAAAGGTATTATTACTAGATAAGAATAAATGGGATGAAGTAGAAGAAAATTAAATAATATATATCTCTTTATATATCATAGAGAAATATATTATAGAGATGTCATTCTATTAAAAAAACCGGTGGCAGTAGATAAGGTAAAAAAAAAAAAATAAACAAAAATCTATTTGTTTTATTATTTTTTGGAGAAAAAAAATTTTGATTTAATATTAATAAAATTTTTAACAATGAAGGCGATAGATGAGTTAACGTCGTTGTTTAGGATACCGCGAACATAGTGGGCTTTCTCTGTGATTGGTCAATTTTAAGTTGATAATTTATTGGTTAATTTTTGTATAATGATCATTAATTAAAATTTTTAAAACAATGTTATGAATTTGAATGTTTATTTGAATAAAATAAGACAAATAAAACAAATAAATAAAAATAAAATGAACAAAACAACAATTTGAATAATTTGAATAAAATGGATAAATGAAAATAATAATAAAACAAATAAATGAATAAAACAAATAATAATTCAAATAATTCAAATAGGAACTTGTATTACCATTATGGATAGAAACTCTAGTTTAGCTTTGACAACTCCTAAATCTTTAAAAGATGATAAAAGATTATCTAAAATTGTATCTACAGAAGTATCCAAGGAAATACTTTTATCATCATCTACTTCATCCATAATGTCATCTTCTTCCTCTTCTTTTTCCAATAAAAAATTTTCATCAAAGGAATTTAAACTTTTTGAAAAGCTTTACCATTATCAATAATACCTTTTTCTAAATATTCATTACAATGCTGACATTGACTTGAAAGATTTAACAAAAAGCATTCATAATGGTAAGAATGTCCACATGCTAAATTACAACCAATATTGTGAGACAATTCACATGCTTCTCAATCACAATATCTGTCAGCTCTTGGATGAAAAGATGTACTCCATGCTAATGGAAGTAGTTTTGCATCCACAATTGTATCCAATGTTGGAAGCTTATATTGAATTTTGTTTTTTTGTTTTTTGTTCTTGCCTGACTTACCTGATGCATCAATTTTTACTACATTGTCATGATTATTAAACATTCTCATAAGAAGCTCCAACAAAAATATTGCTGCTCTTTTTTTCATAAATTCTAATTCCTTTTCTGTATATATTATATTGTGGGACTCTGAGAAAACTTCTTTAAATTGATTGTTACCATTACCATGTGTTTGGTCAATTATTTTAGCCTGTGTGATAATTTGCTCAGATGAATTTGATTTACTAGTCTGAAGATGAAATGAAGAATGAAAATTCTCCACATAATAATCATTGAGCAAGTGAAAATTTTGTTCAATGATTGATGCCATAGGATGATGTGTAGTGAACCAATAGAAGACATCACTAAAAAATGCTAATGGTAATTTATTGTAATTTTTACAACCATACCTGTGAAAAAGCATCCAAACGCAAAACATTGCTTCTTTGTATGCAAGCCAATATCCACTTCAAAATATTACTGGATAAAAATCTAGAACTAGAGGTATAACATTATCTGAATGATCTAATAAATACCTTACCTCAGGATTTTTGCAATTACAGAACTTTGCAAGTACTTCTTTTTGTATTAGACTCCATCCAGAAGCATCTAATTCAAGCAGTACATTGATTTTATATGGCTTTGGTCTTTTGGCTAGTTTCTTCTTCTTTAAATATACTTCACAATTTAATTTGTTGAAAAAAGCATAAATCAATAAAAAAACTGCTTCATGACTATTTAAAGAGTCATGCAAAGGACCAATCATTGCAACTATGTGAAGTAGTAATGTTGAAAGCTCAGATGTACTTGCAGAATTTATACAAGATGATATTGCACGCCTCACATAAAACTGTCCAGGGTAGTCCATTGGTGCTACAATATATTTTTTCAAGATATAATTTCAATTCTGGAACATTGAAGACATTTTGGAGTGCTTTTATATAATCTTCAGTGGAATGTAAATTTCCCTCCACCAAGTTAACAAGTTTTGTGTTATTCATGATTCTATCATCTCTAAGCTGTTGCATCCTATTGTCATAGTTATGTACTAATAACATCTCCACATGCTCTTCATGATTCTTTGCTTCGGGTAATTTTCCAGAAAATGCAAATTTACGCTCATTATATGTTAACCATAGATAAGGGAAAAATGAATGACTTGCATTATCAACAACCAGATCAACACCAATACCCTTAGGATTATGAATATTTTTTTCCATGAGTAAATTTGTAAATGGGACAGCTGGTGTTTCTGATGCTACTTTTAACAAAATAGTCTGAAAATGATGAACATCAGATGTTGTAGTTGTGTCAGCTTGACATTTTGTATGAATGTTATGATAGTCATCTAGATTGAGCACAATGAGTTTGTTCATCTACATCAAGATTATTATTATATTAATACAAAAAACCAAATTTTTAATTATGGATAATAAATATATTTATTATGAAGATATACTTACAAATTCTGCAACAAAAATTCCAACTGTCTCAATGTGAGTTGATGCATCCTTTTTTTTATTTTTTGCTACAGTCCCACGTCTAATACTCATGCCTGCTCCTGCAAATGTCTCAATTGCTGAGATAGATGCACCTGCACCATCCAATAGATAGCCAATTTCTGCTTTAATTCCACTAATAAATTTATTATTCAGACCTGCCAAAAAATAACAAAATAAAACTAATCTTTTTTTATTTTTTTCATTAATCATATTGCTTTTAGAACCTGGATCAGTTCCTTCATATAGTTGATCAAAAACCCTTTTAATTCTGGTTCAGTTTCTTCTAACATACTATTAAATGCTTCAGGTTCCAAAATTGGTTTTTCATTATTTACTCTCTGTCTTATATACAGTATACCTGCCATTAGTTTAATTTTTTTACTAAGAGGAGTCATTTCTAAAATAAATAAAAAAAATAACCATGTTAACAAATACAATTGACAATAAAAAAAAGAAAAAAAATAATTACCTAATTTTACTTCATCAAGTTCTGCACACACCTCATGATATGCAGTCTCCAATTCTTGAAATTCTTTTTCTGAGTAAATAACATCATTGTGTAATACATAAACTCTATCTTGAAATTTTTGTATATTTTCTTTCAAAGTTCTTTTAATAAATAATTTGAAGAACCTAAATATTCTGAATCATGATCAGTCTCCAATAAACAATGATAACACATTACAGCTGTCTCAGATAATTTAAAATATTCAATTAGTCTTTCAGGTGCCTTTTTAAATGATGTTGTTTCTTTTTGTGCTGTAGGTAAATATATTTGATGCTTAGGATGAGAACAAATGTTAGTAATTTTTTTTTTTTTTGCATTAACAATTAACTTATTGTAATGCTTTCTACATAAAGCTTTTCCTACTAAATTTAAATGACAATTAATTTCCGGTATTGTCACTCTATCAGATATAATAGAAGCACCATTCTTTTCATAATCACATATAACTTCATCATAACCTTCTAAATCACAGTGTTCTACCTTCCTCTTACCTTTTTTTCCACATTTGTTTTGACTTTGCTCATTCATTTTTAAATTGGTTATTGAAATTCTACCTTTGGTTTTTTTAAAAAAAGACTTCTCTATAGCTAACTTCTGAATTACCTAACCCTTATTCAAATTATTTTAATAGTTTATGATTTGAAGTGTGTATTTTGGAATACAATAAATTTTATTATCTGCATTCTTATTTGTGAGGCTGCATTATCATTTAAAGTCAGGTGATGGTAAATTTTTATATTAAATAATATGTGACTATAATTTCTAAAATCAACCAATCATATTTAAGCCCGCTATGTTTGTAATAATAATAATAATAATAATAATAATAATAGTAATAGTAATAGTACAATAATGATGATTTAGCGGATCTTGATTTAATATTAGTATTAGCAGATGCCTAATACTAATTACTAATACCAATCAATACTATTCTGATGATTTAATATTTTATTATTATTATTATTATTATATAATAATATATGTCAATCAAAAAACATCTAATGTTGATCATTGAAGTATAAAAATACTTTACTGATCTATACAATTGCAAGTTGCAGTCTTAAAAACATCTCCAAAAAATATATTTAAATTTTCGTTTTTTTTTAAAAAAAAAGCGCAACAATAAGAACAACAACAAAAGAAAAAGAGAAGTCGAAAGAGCCAATACCAAAGGGAAAATGTTTATTAAAAAGAATGGTGGTTATCACCACTCAGCATCACTAGGTATTTAAAAGGAATGGTTTATGTAAACTAAAGCCTTAACCTTGATATACCTTGATATTTGTTTCTTAGTGAACCATTAAAATATATGGTAAGTAATAAATCTTCTTGAATGGATAAGGCTGACTGTTTGTGTTTAACGAACTTTGATTGGTCCTATAGGAAAGTGATCTGAACAGTTTGCGAGGTTTGGTGGAAGAACTCAGAACAGAGAATGATATTTTAAAGAAATCATTGTTGATAGCACAAGATAACAACAATGATGACAATAGAGAAATATACCACAGAGATGTTGCTTTATTAAAAAAACTGGCAGCAATAGATAAGGTAAAAAATAAATAAACAAAAATCTATTTGTTTTATTACTTTTTGAAGAAAAAAAATTAATATTAATAAAATTTTTAAAAATGAAGATGATCAATGAGTTATTCATTGTTTAGAATACAATGTCATTTAAATATCATGGCATTGGCAAAAGGTCTTGTTGCCAGAGACCTCAGAATTTAGATGCAGTGTTGGCAAATCTGTCTAAAAGTCCAAATTGTCCAAATTGTGTCCAATATCTGGATCCAAATGTTTAGTTAGTATTTGGAATTGGACATGGTTTAACAAAGTCACATTGGCATATTGGACAGTCCAAATAGCCACTGTGCTAATTGGACAAGACAAATCCAATTGAAAATTAATTGGACATATAAAAATGCCAACATTGCTTGGATGGATCAATTAGTAGTTCACAACTGATTGTGACAATTGATACTCAGTTATCATATCATATCCTTTATTATTGTTCCTTTATTATTGTAATTGTTATTGATTATTGATATTATTCCTTAATTAAAAAATTATCTAATAAACATCTCAAAACAAAAGCAAAAGTCGTGATTGTTGTCAAGAAGGAGGTTTAATACAATTTCTTAAAATATTATTTAATTAATACTTGGACAACATTTCGACATTGGTTGTTGAACAAAATCGTAGAAAAATGGGGCCATTAATATTAGTGACGGCAAGTACTATCAATATATATTATTTCTAATTGAAAATTAATTAATTAAAATAATTTCATTTAATACTTTATAGGGAAAAGGGCCCCAGTTGCACAAAATTTTTAGTGAATTTGTGCAAAAGTTTGTTGAAGTAGTTTAGTTTTTTTGATTTTTTGTGTATTATACATAGAAAAATGTAATAGTGCAAAAATTTTTTGGTTTTCATATTTGACAACAAAAGAAAAAAATCCAGATTCATAATTTAATATATAATTGAACTACAATGGCTGTTTTTAGCAATTCATTAAAAGTTTTTTTTAAAAGAATTTATATAATCAATCAAATTGCTTCTAATATATATTAGAAAAAAATAAAATAAAATGTTTTTTCAAATAATTATTATATTTTGGAATGGGATATATGTATGTTATATTTGTAAACAATTTGCTATAATCATTCTATTTTGACTTTTTTTTTAAATTCAATTGCAAAAAAATCGTTTCTCTAGAATCAGATTTAGAGAAGTATTTGCGGTAATAAATAGTAGTACCTTAAATCATGTAAACAATTAACTAAATCTTTTTTTTTTAACGTGATATAACTGAATGTTTGGATCAAGAACTGTTGAATAATTAGTAAATAAGCAATTTCATTGTAAGTTATGTATTAATATATAGAAATTAAATTTTCAATTGACATATTAATACATATATACATTATAAAACAAGATATAACTTTCAATTGAAGAAAGAAGCTGACTTAACAATTTGTGATAATTTCTCTTGGATAGATTGTGGAAACCATATCTAACAAGTAACTTTATTTTAAATAACCATTGTCATCATTGTACACACATACATGATTCAATTCAACTTTTTTTCATATTCCATCACTATTATCAGTATTATTGCCATCAATGTCTTTAATCGGTTGTGGTGATTCTATTGTTGTATAAGTAACTTTGTTATCTATTAAAACTACCGTTATCTTCCTTCTTTTCTTAATTTTTTTGCTGTTCAATATCATCATCATTAAAATTAAAAAAATTTTAACCACCTTTATGGAGATTTGAGTGTTTTCAATAACAAGAATTCCTTATACTCTTGTAAAACATACCATCTTTTTGTTGTTTAGTCAATAAAATTATATGGTTGAGGTTCCAGATTTATGCGACAACACTTGGTAGATTATGCAAATCACGCACCCTTTATTACGTTTATTATAAAATTTATAATACAAATAATAGTAAACGACGTTACACTTACGTTTATCTTATTATTACATAATAATAATAAATATTATTAAAAAGAATTACCCAAGACCAGAACGTTTATTAAGTATTGATGCATAAAAAACAATTACATTCCAAAAAGTGTAGTGTTGCGAACAATTATTTGTTTGAGTGAAGGACAAGAACAGGTAACAAAATTTTAAACCCGTGAAATTGTTGATTAATCGTGAATTTGATAACATAAAAATAAAATGTTGGTTTGTCAACAATACCTCACCAACAGTTGTTTCGTTAACAAATGGTTCGAATTTAAGAAGTTGGAAGCAATCATACGACAAACCTTTGAAATAGTCTAATAAATTAAATTGTATTACTCGAAAATGTATTTAAAGTGTTGGTTTTCGACTCGGTTGAAGAATAACTCTCTTCCTAACTCTTCTCCTGACCATATCCCTTGATATAATCAAAATAACCTTAATATAATGAATGTCGATGAAATGATTGTAAACACAACCAATATTTTAAAATACACGATTAAGACAAAACATGAACGATGTATGAAAAAATCAAATTCATTTAATAAAAACAAAATTTACAACCCAAAAAATGTTTTTTTTTGCATGTTCTAATAAAATTTCCATAATTGTTGTATCATCTATGCTATTCAACGTTATCCGGCTAAGAAATTTATCGGCTTAGCTGGCTTAGCCGGCTTACACGGCTCAGCCGGCTAAGAAATTTTTAAACGGCTTAGCCGGCTTGAGCCAATCAAATTCTATTCTCAAAAATAATAAAAAATATTCATTCATTCGTAATGCCGCCAAAAAAGAAAAAGAAAACTAATCCACAAAATAAGCAATTAATTAGTTCCAACACTCGTAGCAAAGCAAATTCTTGGTCTGGTGGGTCATTGCATAACAATATTAACAATGGGTTAAATAACAGTAGTAATATTAATAGTATTAGTAGTAGTGGTAGTAGCAACATTAATAATTGTATTAGTAGCAGTAGTAGTAATAATCGCAGCAATGATAATAATAATAGTAATGATAATAATAGTATTAATAATAATGAAACATTTGATTATGATAAGTTAAATAGCAACAGTATTGTAGTAGTAATAATATTAATAATATTAATAATAGTAATATTAATAATATTAATAATAGTAATATTAATAATAGTAGTGATGATGATGGCAATATTAATAATAGTAGTGATGTTGAACAATTAAATAATGGTGAACAATTGTATGATGAAAGTGACTTTGATTGGATAAATGGATCAATAACTGGTGAAGAGTTTTTTAATAGAAAAAAATTATATGAAGGTATTAGTGTAAACTCCAATTATAAACTTTTTGATCAATAAGTTGGTTAATTTTTTTAATTTTTATATTAATTGATTTTTTATTATGTTTTAATTGAATTTTTCAATAAGAATAAATAATTCATTTCATCAAATGTTAGCTGGCTAGAATTTTTTTACTATATTCATCAGCAGTAATTTTATTTATTTTTGGATACAAATTTCTGATTGGCCAATTTAAATTTCACGCACAACGTTTAGTAAAATAATAAAAAACCCCGATTTTTAGTGAATTCATACAAGTATAATATTTGTCTACTAAATTATTAGATAAAAAATTTATTCAAGTTCTTAACCGGCTTAGCCGGCTAAGCCGGCTAAGGTTTTTCTACCAACTAATATCACTAGTTAATCACAATCATGTATGTCGATCGAACATCATGAATAAAATTTGATAATTTTTTTTTTATTTCAAATTTTTTTATCTTAAAATGAATTCAACATTTGAAAAATATTTTAACGAAAATGAGAGATTGTTAAATACAGAAAATTTTTATGATGTAAAAATATATGTTGGTGTAGAGCCAAACATAAAAGAAGTACACGCACATGCATCTATCATATCTGCTCATTGTCCATTTTTTAACAATGCACTAAATGATGCAATGAAAGAAAATGGATATTATATTATTAAGAAAGCTAATCTCAGTGAAAGACTTTTCAACCCTATTCTCAAGTAAGTTTAAATAAATTTATTATTATATTAAATTATTTGTTTATGATATTGAATATATGGGGTCTGAACAATAGAAACGGACCATGTTGTGAAAATGATGTTTTGAGAAAATTTAAAAAAAAGATCTGCATTTCAAGTAATTTACTATTGTTTTTAAAACTTTAATGGAGGGTATCTCAAAGTTTTATTAAGCAAAGTGGGTATGGTTTCTAAGCCAAAAATGTTCTACATGAGGAATTACATATAATATTGATACTAACTCAAAATTGCTTTTTTCACAACATGGTCCGTTTCTATTGTCCACACCCCATATAATAATAATAACTCGCTTAATAATTAATTTATTTTGTAAGATTTTTATATACATGTAAAATTGAATTTGGAAATTATTCTGGTGCTGAAGTATTGGAAATATTAATTGCAGCAGATGAACTTGGTATTGAGTCACTTTATGAATATATGATGAAATGCTTTATTGAAAATTATGAAGATTATATTAAAAAAAATCCAGTTAAAATTCTACAATTGATTTATGCTAATGAAAATTTTAAGGAATTGAAAAATATTTATTTGGAAAAGTTTTGTGAATATAGTGAAAAATTATTTAAATCAAGTGAATTTAAATCATTGGAAAAAGCAATTTTATTGGAAATTCTCAAAAGAGATGATTTTTCTGTTGATGAGATAGTTATTTGGGAAAACATTCTTAAATGGGGATTAGCAAAACATCCTGAAATCAATAATATCAATGTTAAAGATTGGTCATTACAAAATTTTGCTGATTTAGGCAACACATTAAAAGAATTTATTTCTCTAATAAGGTTTCAGGATATCTCTAAAGAGGATTTTTTTGATAAAATTGAACCATATGATATACTTTTTCCTAGGACTTTATGGAGATCCCTTTCACAATACTATTTTTTTCCTGATAGACAGCAAGAACTAAATTTATTACCATCAAGAATTTTAAAATTGAATTCAACACTTGAATCATTGACAATTGATCAAGTTGATCAAGATCTTACTTTGCTTTTTGCAAATTGGATTGATAGAAAAAACCCACCATATACTTCATTCAAGGAAGTCAAATATGAATTCAAACTTATATATTGTAGTAGCAGAGATGGTTTAAATGCTGCTACATTTCATCAACAATGTGATAATATCAATAAAACTCTTGTAGTTGGCGGAATGCAAAATTCAGAGCAAATAGTTGGTGGTTATAATCCACTGAATTGGAATGGAAGTGGTATATGGAAAAGTACAACTGAAAGTTTTATATTTAATATAAGTAATAGAAATAACATCAATACTGCACAATTTAGCTATGTTATTGATAATAATTATGCAATCGGTTGTAGTCCTTCTAATTTACCATTTTTTGGTAATGGCAATGATTTTTTATTTAGAGTAGATGGTAGCATTAGTAGTAAACCATATGCTTATAGTAACATCAATATAGTACATGGTAGTAGATTTGATGAATTGAAAGTTTTTCAAATAATTGATAAAAAATAAATAAATGTTAGATTATTATTATATTTTCTTTATATATTTTTCATTACAATAAATGTAAGACTGGATTTAATTAATTGAATATGTTGGTTTGATAAACTATTACCAGTGTGGGAAGACAAAAATAATAAAAAAAATTTCATTGGACATTCAACCAACTTTATGAACTTCTGGTCTTTGCTATGAAAAAGTGAGGGGTTGAAGACAACTTTGTTCAAGTCCTCCCTCATTTGATCAAGTAGGGGACATGACATTTCCTTTGAGCAATTGAATCAGTTCAATTATCCATGTCATTTAATGTTGCATATATATTTTCACCTTTTTATGCTTCTCAAAGAAATTGGTTTATTTAAAATCCATGGATGGAAGACTTTCTGCAATCAGCAATTATTATATATAGCTGTAAAGAATTTCTGAAGAATTACTTCAAAAACGAATTAAACACTTTTCTATGAACAATAACTTAATTGTGGTAAAAATATAAATTATTCTTTATTCTTTTTAAAATAATAATGCATTTATAATGATAAGAGATACAGACAACCTCATCTATCTGAATATTCCTAAACATAATTAGTAAAAATACTTAATATATAAAATTAATTTGTTTGCTATTTGTACATTATATTGCATTGTTAATATCATTAATATAATTAATGGTTTCTTTAATAATTCTATTGAGTGTTAACAGTTTTCCACATAGCTGGATTAAAGATTCTGCTGATTCATTTAAATCAGATGTTTTTGTTTTTAATGGAACATTTAATTTACAAAATTCTCTCATATTCATGATAAAAATGTAAATTGTTATAATAGCAATAAATCAACTAATAAAATTTCTATTTTGAAAAATGGCTAGCCAAAAAAAAATCTCAAGAAACAGAAATTCAATAAAATTTAATTTTTAATTCTTTTCAAAGTCCAAAATTCTGCTGAAACTCTAATAAACAATTAGTGTGTGAGTTGATTTCTGGCAGACAACTATATGCTGGTGTGGCTTCTCTACCCCATATATGATCCGACTTTTTAATTTTTTCCAATATTCATTTGTAAGTGGCTTATCAATTCACCAAAAAAAAGGTTGCTCTTTTATAAATGTGAAACAAGCATATACTGTATGTGATGAGATCTGCATTTTGTGGATAACTTATCTTTAATGATTATTTTCTCATTATTTCATTTGCCCCTTCAAGATATTAGTTTATTTTGCCACATATGAATTGGTTTCTTTGTTATGCTGATTAATGTAAAGTCTGGAAAGATAGTGTCCTGTAACAATATCAATTTTCTATGAATTGTGATGATTAATATAATAAATCATGTGTGACAAACCATAAAATTACTAAAAAAGGCAATGTCACAGAGTGCTATCTTTCCAGACTTTATGGTATACTCTTTCAGATATTGATCTCAAGGCTTACTTCATCTTTTCAAATCCTGAATAATTATTACTGATCCTAAAAATTATTGTAAATAAATAATTTAATTAATTAATTTAAATATATAATTGCTTACTTTACAGTGCTGGTTCTTTTAACTAAATGGTTCATGCAAGATCTTACATGTAATTTAAAGATAACTCCTCAATTAATTGCAACTAATTGCAGCATATAAAAATTGAATTGTGGTTGTGGTTGTGGCATATGAAAATTGAATTGCGGTTAACTGTAGTTCCCATCTTTAATGCAATTCCCGATATATTTTTGTTGATGTTGAATTAATCTTCTCACAAAAGTAAACAAATATGTGAAAAAATCTAATTGCAATTTATTCCATCCTGGTGGTGGTGGTTGCTTTAATTCATCAAAATATGCCAATATTGATTTTTTCCAAATTCTTTGAATTGTACCATATTTATCATCCATTATTATTATTATTACTAATATAATATTATTAATGAAAGGAACTGTGTTGTATACAAAATTCTGGTTGGCTAATTTGAATTCACGCGCGTTAATTTTAAATTCAAGAGTAGTACAAATTAATATTAAATTTGTGCTTCCCAAAAAATTTGTTTAAATGAGTTTTTATTTTTATTTTTATGATAACAGCATACACAAGACTGAAATTACTATTGAAAAAATTATTAGTATTAACACCTTTGACACCTTTAAACCCATTCACATAAAAATTATTTAACCTACAGACGAGAGTTTTGTCATAATCGGAAATTGTAGTAAAGTTGACAATTCCGTTAGTAATGATGAAAATAACATTATTGTGGTGAATAGTGATAGAAAATAATTTGAATATTCAAAATATAGACGAAAATGATAGTGATGAAGATAGAAGTAATTCAAAATGTACCAATGAAAAAGTCAGGGAGTAATAAATAAATGGAAAAATTTCTTTTGTTAATAAAAATTATTCTATAACGTGATGCTGTTCAAAAACTAAACCAGAGTGTAAAATCCTTGGGATATCCGGTGATCCACATTTATTAAAGTTTAGTCCCAGTCTATTATTACTTTGAGGATGGATTGATCCTTCAAGGTTTATTAAAATAATTAGAAGATAGTTTATTTATTATCAGAATTTTTAAGTCTTTAAATACATGTTTTTGAAATGCTAAATAAATTTTGATTCGTTTCATTCGATTTGATTTGATTCTGATTCGAATAAATATATTAATATACTATCTAAATTAATCCAATGAAAATTTCTTTGTTTTAACGAATTGTAATTAAATTCGCATTTTGCCTCACGTGTAAACTTCGTTGAAACGCCTTAAAATATAATATCTATTTTAAATTTACAATTCTGTTGGGAATCTGATTCGTTCAATTTGATTTGTTCGTAGCTTTGATACTATTTGTTGTTGTCAAACTCAACATTATTATTAACATATATATTCATCGATGATTAATGCTATTATGCTCTTCCATTTCCATTGAACGTGAAGCATCCTAAAATCTTATGTTTCTTAAACAAAATCCGTTATTCGAAGAAGAACTTTTTCTTTTAATTATTTTTTTTCCAAAACAATTTTTGCAAACAACTATAATTTATACCGTATATTATTGGTATGATAATAAAAGTTAAAGGGTAAAAATGGTTTAACTGGGGCACCTTGCTTGCAGGAAATATTTATGTGCTAATGCAAGAAAAGTTTAGCACTTTTTATCAAGCCAGAAGGCTTAACAAAAAAATAAAATCACGAGCTTTTGCATGCATGCATAATTATGAAGATTTTTAGTTGCGGAAAACTCAAGTGATTAATCAAGAAATTTTGAATTTTATTGCGTCAGTTCATTATTACAATGGTTTTCTAATTTAAATGGTTTACTAATCAGATTATTTTTCTTCACCAGTAGAAAAAAATGAATATTCAGTATAATTTGAACCTGTTCTATTTTCCCCAACTCTTTGGATCACTTAACATTTAGTTTGCATACTTTTTGCCTTTTCTTCGTCACCTCCAATGCTTGTTTGTTCATCACAAACCGGCTTTGGAGACAGATAACTTATTCAACTTGCGAGTTACTTGCGAACGGAACCTCAAACATGGTGTGAGCTTTTAATATGTAAATTTCTTTTTATTCTTACATAATTCTTTTAAAAAATCTTCTTTTGCTATGTTAGCAAGAACTTGATTAATAGTAGGTGCTGGTGTAGCATCATCATCATCACCATCGCTCACATTAAATAAAAAAAAATAAAGTTCATAAATATTTAAATGATTTCTGACATCATTGCAAACAGTGTTTTTTTTCTCATGCTCTAGTTCCCTAATAATATTTATTCAGATGATATCGTTTTTAAATGCTTTGTTTATTTTTGGGAAATTAATTTTAGAATAAAGCGGAGCTTCATGAGAATTAGACAGGCATTGATTAATGGACTACTAGAAAGTAGTATTTGGTATAGCTTTAATATTAATAAGATATTATTTTAATACGAAATTTAAATTTAAACATATTTATTGTCAATGTTTGTTTTTTCAATAAAATTGCCATAATTAGCAATTAATCCATCAAAAAGATGGCGAGCTCATATTCCAATTTCCTAATCTTGCAAAGTGAGACGATGACAAACAAATGGCACGACGGTTGAAAGAATAATGAATGAGTTTTCTTGGAAATCAAAGAATACTTTAAAGTTTCTCCATTATTAACAAAATTCACATTTCCTAAATAGATTGATGGATTGCTAGATGCATCTTTTATGTATATTATATTCAAAACTCATTGTTTTAACAATCTGATAGTTTACCACCAAGTACGTTTCTACGTTTCTTATTTTTGGTAATTTCATAAAGTGTAACATTGAATATACAAACAAACACAAGGGTCATTCAGACAATTTCTTTGAACACTGTGGGTCCTGCCATATATCTATTTTTATACTATTGAACACTGCCATTTATGGGAAGGGTAAAAGTCTCGAAAATTCTAATACTTATAAATGGTGTAGCAGAATTAGAAATCATAAAAATTTTTCCTTATAAAACTTAAGGTTTAGTAGAAATAACTTTACGGAATGCAAGATAATGAGCATTCAAAGATAATTGTTTTCGCAAAAATTGTTTGTAGTCACAGTTTTGAATTTTATTATTTCGTTAATAATTGATATGATCGTAATGTTTTTTTATTTTTTTGGAGTAATAAACCTATTTTAGAAAATTTCGGAGTATCAAAGATTTTTTTACCGAAATCCGGAGTATTTCACAACTTGATTATTATTATTATTATGATCATTCCAATATTCCCTATTGTTATTATCATGAAAATGGGTACAAGCTATAAACATGGGACGTTATTTACACCACCATTAGTTATAAATATGATGCTTTGCACACAATTAGTCAACATTTTAGCAACAAAAAATCATACATACAAACACAATGTTTATAATATCATTTAGGACTAGTATGTTTTCTCAATTTTTCAAAAAAAGAAAAATTTCCCACCCTCGTTATCCTACTCATTTATATCACGTTAGTATTGGAGAAACTGGCGAACTTATAGTAAGTCTTACTTGATGATATTATTGATGAAGCAAACCTCGCCACTCTTAATTCATTATTTAATTTTTTATTCGTTTAGGGTTTACCAAAAGAATGGACTCTGGAGGCTCCTCATGCTTTTAGAAAACATCCAATCGCAAAAACAAATCCACAAACACAATCACCTGAACAACAGAATCCTCCTCCTCCAGAACCACATCCTCCTCCAATATCGCGTTCTCCTCCATTACCACAATCTCCTCTAATACATCCAAAATCAATATTAGGAAGAATAGGAAAGTCATCTTCAGCACCTACATCAACAGTAAAATCACATCATGCTCTATCTCAACAGGTTTTTTTTTGAGAATTATAATAATTTTCTAAAACAAAAAAAAACATTATTTTAATATCTATTTAATTATTCGATAGAAGGAGAAAGAAAATAATGTATTTTCTGAATGGATTGATAAAGCAGTATCCAACAATTACTTAAAACTTCACAAGTATGGAGTATTTAGTGATACTAAAGAAATTGGTAGTGGTTCCTTTGGAACTGTCTATTGTGCATATAATATCCAATATGCAAAATACATGGTTTTAAAATCACTTAAAATCAATAATAAATTCACTACTGAACAAATGCTTAAACAAATTGTAAATGAGGTAAAATTATTATTAAATAATAATTTTTAAAAAAAAAAAAAATTTGGTTTTAACAAATTAAACACACACATATATTGATTTTAAAATGTATATGTTGTACCTTTTTGCTCATTTAGCTTCAACAACATCGACAAGTTGAAATGCATGATAATGTCATAGGTTTTTATGGTGTAACAAAAAATGGTATTTTTATTTTTATTTTTTTTGATTTTGATTTATAGATATATATACACTGTATATAATTAACTTAAAAACAAATGTTTTATTTTTAGCTTTAGGTGAATATATGTTAGTTATGGAATATGCTAATAATGGAACTTTACATCAATATTTATCCAAGAATTTTAGTAAAATGGATTGGAATATAAAGTTAAAGTTTGCAAACCAAATCTCAAGTGCAATACATTGTCTTCATTCAAATAATATAATTCATAGAGATTTGGTAAATGTTTAATTTAAATTCTTTTTTTTCTTTGCAAATTATAAAATATATTAATTATTTTATTAATTAATAACTATCAATAAAAAAGCATTCCAATAACATTTTCATTCACTCAAATGATATTAAACTTGGTGATTTTGGCTTGTCAAAGTCAATAGCTGGTGCCACAACATCATTTTCCAAAGCATTCGGCTCTGTAAGATATTCTGATCCTGAATTTTTAAAAGATCCTGATAATTACAAACGAACAGAAGCATCAGATGTTTATAGTGTGGGGATGCTCATGTGGGAAATATCTAGTGGAAAACTACCATTCCAAAGTCTTAATTCACCATATAATGTTAGTCATAAAGTTTTTAACGGTGGAAGAGAAAACATAATCCCAGGAACACCTAAAATTTACGTCGACATCTATAAAGGTATATAATTAATGCTTTTCTTCTTTTTATTACTAAATCAATTTCATTCATTTATTAATTCCCATTCATCTATTAGCATGCTGGCACCTAAAATGTCACAAGTTGTAAAACTTTTAGATAAAGTTGACATCAATGATCCAATACAAGTCGTCGATGATGTTCCTTCACCAGATTTAACAACAAACATAAATGACCCATCATCGAATTCCACGGAGAATCAAATTGTCGGATCAAAAACATATTTGTTTGAAATCACTAGTACAATGGAAAGAAGACTTTATGAGGAATAATTTATGTAATAATTGGACATATATAAACATTATATAAATAACATTTTTGTAAATTAGTTTATTTCATATCTTTAGATTATTTAATTCGAGAATTGTATATATTCATTTGTATGTTTATTTTATATAATTTTATTATTTTCAATTTATATAAACACATTCTTTAACTTTTAATTTTTGAACCATACATGTGATGTGATGAAATTTTGTTGAATTAATTGACATATCATGTGATCCATTATTATTGCACTCGCCCAATAGACAAATGGGATTGGGATCGCTGCCCCTCCGAATTAACGAGATTCGCTTGTTTGTCTATAATTGCGATCATGATCACTAAGGCTCCGAACGATTCGAACCAGATTTTTAAAAATAAAATATGCTTATAACTAGAATAAGACAAATACAGTCAAACCTCGTTTCAATAACTCTATTCCCCTATAAAATATTATGTGTAGATACTTGGTAATAGATGCGGAATTAATACATGTGGAAAAATAGTGTTTTTGATATTATTATGGAAACTATGCGGGAATGTTTTAGGTAAAAAGGGACTATAACATTTTGAGAAAATTTGAAAAAAGACTATTATAGAAACTTAAAGAACAATATCTCAAGATGTTAATATGCAAAATGATATGATTTCTAAAATTGCTTTTTTCACGTTATGGTCCAAGCCTTTTTCCTACATAATAATGAAAATGCATTTTAATACGGGAAACATGTAGAAACATTTATTTCATATTAGCATTAGTCTATTTGGACACAGAAAGGTTCATTGACATGTACAGCGCGTAACGAAAATAATGGCGGTGAATCTTTTTTTTAAAAACTTCAAAATTTTGACTTGAAAACTTGGACGCGTAATTTTTCTAATGCAAAAATATACACATTAATTATACAAAAATCATACCAACTTAAGTTCCAGAGACTACGTATATAAATTTCCGATTCTTTTTGTAAAAAGATTGAATCAGACAGCCATTATCCTGCTTATGTTCGAGAGTGCTCGTTTCTTTAAGCCTTTTGAGTTTATGTCCAACGGCACGAAAGTGAATATTCACCTCCTGATGGATTTTTCCTTGATGAACGAGCATTTTTAGGCTAGTGATTAATGTGAAGTTAGGCATCAATCTTCATGTAACACATACTTACAAGATGCTAGGGATAGAAAGTAGAAGTAGATGAGACATTTTATTTTATAAATGTTTTCGATGGGATATAAGAAAGCCGGTGAATCATGCATTTATGCAAAATAATTTTGTATTCATATTAAGATAGTATAGCATTGGTATATATTGATTCGAATCGGGTTCGAGTGTAACAATTAAAAATTAGTTGATTCGCTTCCCTTAATTACAAGAAAGTAAATGAATGTCTAACCATACAAATAGGTTGTCCATTTATAGTATGCTCGCAATAACTATAATGAATGATATATTGATCATAGTATAATAAACTTAGTAATGGGTAATATACAGGACCGAGAAACTGTTGAATGTCGATTGGATTTTTTCTGTTTAGGAAATAATTTACCAAAATGGGCTAGTTAAACCCTTATGGCATGTTTTTCTTTATTAGATTTTTGACCCAAATTATGATGTCGCAGTCACCTTTCCTTTTTTTATATAGAGTATGCCGATAACAAAGAACTGCCGAGAAAATGTTACCACACCGATTAATAGACAAAGAGCTATTAATAATACAAACAAGACAAGCAATTGCAATCGAGATTAAAAATTATCATGGAGCATTTAATCATAGCCGTAAGCAAAATAATAATTAACGATAAATTGAGATTTATTATGAGACGCGGAAATCGATCTCACAGCACGTACAGTACATTAACAACACACACAAAAAAGATATGAGAGCATTGGTTTAATGACCAAAACAAATAATCTTTGAAACAAATATTTTGACATCACATTCCTATCAATTCTAGGCAAAGAAATTTATTTTGCGATTAAACCGACATGTAATCTATATACGTATTTATTTTTATAAATGGTTAATTTATTAGAATTCCAATACATCAAGGATAACCTAAAAAGGACTACAATTTCAACGGTTGGCAAATTGGTACCAGGAGTTGGAATTACATATCCGGGGGTAATTTTACATATGTTTGGCTCTGGTGTTTTAAAAATTATTCATTTTAACGAGGTTGTTTATGTATATTCAAATATCCATTCAAAATTTTAAGATTGTACAAATTAAATATTTAATTTTTGGGGATAGATTTATGGCAATTTTCAGTTCTATCACAAGATTAAATTGACCGTCAATCCCATGGTTGGAATCAAGCGGTTCAAATGATCGTAGAAATGACCACATAAGATGTTCATATTCAGGAATATCTGGTATACGTGATTGATGATGTTCTCCCCTTTCAAAAACACGTTTTGAAGTAATCTTGTAAACTTCTTCTAGATTGTTTACATCATGATACCAATACAATCCAACTATAAAAAGATTTTGATGTCTTGATTTCACAGCTTCAATCAAAGTTTTTCGAAGTTTTAAGGTTAGATTTATTAATCTTAATCAAATCAGATTATAATTTCTGAGGACGTTCATAATGGTTATTATTATATAATCGGATGTTTTCGGGTACACGAATTTTCCACGCAAATAGATTATTGGCTACCTTTTTAATGTAATACAATTATTTAAAAAGAGTCTGAATTTTAAAATTTTACATATAGTAAAATGCCTCAACTTTGAAAGCCAATAATTCCACAAAATTTTATGACAATTAAAAGAGTAAACCGATAAAAACGAAACTTAAATTTTTAGCTTTAATTTTCTCGGTTTACTTTTTCCATTATCATAAAGTTGTTGGCTTTCAAAGATCATCGATTAAAAAATATGAGGGGATTTTTTTTTTCAAAAAATTGGACACATTCCACAAACTTCCAAACATAATCATTTAATATTAATTGTTTTGCACAGTTAGTTAAGCTATCCTTTTTTGTACTAATACTATAATTTAAAAACAAAGAGGGAGATTTGGAAACTATCTGCAAAAAAAATCACTATTCACGCATTTCTATAAAAACAAAATCATTCACTCAAATACTTCATTTTATTCAAAAAAAAAATAATGAGTAAATCATTATATAGCAGTGTTGATTCTTTGGGAGAAGCATCTAGACGTTTCGTTACTTTAATAGCCACGGCAGGAAAAGTAATACAACATATTGAGAGTATTTATGAGAATGCACAATATAATAAGAGAATTTGTAATCTATTTTTGGATCGTGTAGATGTTGTTCCAGCTTACATTAAAAAACTAGGACGTAAACAAGAAGAAAATGAACACCTTTTTCGTAATGAAAATTATTACAAACATTTTGTACGTTTTACCAATGTGTTATGCGAAATAGAAACATTTCTTAAGGATATTACTCGTCTTTCTGGATACAGTAAATATCGTAATTTCAAAGAGATGTTTGAAAAACTTACTCGAGATATTGATAATGTTATGAGAAATTTAAACTTTAAAACGACTGTTGCTCCTGAGGAGCAAAAACTAATTGATCAACGAGATCTAGAAGAGGATTACGAAGAAATGGAAAAGGTTAAAATTATTTATATGCATATTATAATCAATATACTTTTGATTATCATTAAATCAATTTCACATCTATATTATATGTGTATATATATATCTTTTTAAAAAATTTAGTTTTTGGAGTCAATTCAAGGTGGAATTGTTGATGATAACAAACGAATGAACACATCTTTGCAAGAAGTACTTATTATCAAAAATCAGGTAGAGTCAAAAGATAAACAAGATTCTAATGATAGTCCTATAATGGCAACTCAAATATCATCAACTATGTTACAAGATCCTATGTATAAAAAAAGCCGAGGAAAAGAAAACCAAATTCACAAAAAAGTTTTGAATGATGATGATGATCATAAAGAAGTTGCTTTTCAGCCTATAACAATTCCCGATAAAGTTAGTTTACCGGTTGATTATCGAATTGTTCAGTCACAATTAGCTATTTTGGAAAAATTGCATGATTCAAATAATATATTGAAGTTCTATGGTCTTTCTACAAGTGATGATGGAACAAATATGGTTCTTGAGTGGGCAGAATTTGGTGGTTTGGATGAAGTTTATAATAACTATAAGATTAGTTGGCCTGAAAAAGTATCAATAGCTCTTGAAATTTGTCGTGGGATTACATTTATACACTCATGTGACATCCTTCATCATGATATACGTTGTGGAAATATTATGGTAATTGAAAAAACATATTGTGTGTGTACATATATATATATATATCTAAATAATATTTATTTTAAAAAAATTAGATGAGTAAAAAAATGGAACCAAAAATTGCAAATTTTGATTATGCTCGTAATGTTCAAGATACTACCAGGGAACTGAAAAACTTAACAGTTGCTGTTCATTGGTTATCTCCAGAAAAGTTATATAATCCTAAACAATCTTATGATTTTAAATGTGAAATATTTAGGTAAGAAATATGGCTTCATTTTTATTTACCATGTAATATGTTTTTATTTTATTAATATGTATTTTTGTTTTGCAAACAAATTAGCTTTGGGATGTTACTTTGGGAGCTTGGATTTGAAAGAATCCCTTATGAAAAATGGGACATGAAACAAATTAAAGATTATGTATTAAGCTATAAAAGAGAATTGGTTATTTATGATGATTCAGATAAAGAAATGTTAAAACTACAAGAAGAATATTCAAAGATTTTTATGGGTGGTAAGTTTTCAAAATTATAAATTCTAGGATTTTAATCTTTAGATAAAATAAAAGTATTAATATGGGCATCAATTATTCTATTATCTGGATAAGCTTGGGAACATGATCTCACATTAAGGACATCTCTTCAAACCATTTTCCTTCAATTGAAAAGTTTGTCCGAAAAATATGGCAAAAGAAATCCAAACACCACATTTACAAAAAAAGAAAGTAATCCAGATGGCACTATAGTACGCAGTAAATATTCTGTTTCTGTTAGTGACAGTGAAGAACCGCTAGAAACTAAACAAATTAATAAACCTGGTTCAATTACACAAATTCTTCCATTTGGTGAAGGTCGAAATGCACATAAAAGTAAAGAGTGGCAAAAGGCTTGGGAATGCTTTAAAGCTCATGCTGAACTAGGAAATACAGCAGCTAAATATTGGAAAGCATATTATATGGATGAGGGGCGTTGTGGCTTTACAGATAAAGAGAATGCAATTAAATTATATAAAGAAGCTGCTGATGAAGGAAATGGTGATGCTCAATTACGTTATGCATTTTCATTGGTGGATAATAAAAATTTTGATAAAGATTTATTTATTAGGTATCTTACATTATCTGTTGATAATGAAAATCCAACAGCCATATTTAATTTGGGTGATTTGTATTATAATGGAAAACTCGGAGTTCCTAAAGATAAAAAAAGAGGAATTAAATTTTTGAAATTAGCTGCCTTGCACAAACAACCAAAAGCCATTGCACTATTAAAAAAATTGGAAATTGATGTTTATAAAAGTTGAAAATTTACATTTAGTATTTATTTATTTATTTATTTATTTATTTATTTATTTATTATTGGTAAACTAAAATTAAAAAAAATTAATAAATTTCAATTGATTGAATTATCAATTAATATTAATCAAAGTATTATTTTTATTTCGAAATTGGCGATTCGGCATCGCGGTATAATAATAAGCCGAAATAAATTCGATGTCCTAAAGTCGTAAAAGTCATAAATCGTAAAACCGTAAAGCCGTAATTATTTACGGTAAGTATTAGTATATGTATATACTAATACTGTATCATTTATTTTTATAACACAAAAACAAAAAACTATCTAATAATTCTTCAGTGAAAATTGCTTCAAAATAGAATAATGTCTGCCTACTTCATATTGATTCTTGAAATGGCCCAAAAGTTTTGATTCTTTTATAACCCTTTGCTTCTTTGATTAATATTATTTGTTATTAAACCCATAGAACTCTTTCTATACCTCGGATAACCATTAATGAGAAAGGCTCTCCGCGCTGAGAATTTTTTTTAATAAAAATTTTTTTGAATTATAACGTGGTTATTTATTAAAATACTTAGTTATGTACACATCAAGAATTCAACCTATTTGTACAGGATTGATTTATTTATAATAATAAAATCACCAACTTAGTAGTAATAGTAGTAGTAATCATGGTAATTGTGGGTGATTGTGGCAATAATAATAGTTCATTATATCCCAATCAATTTGGAATCATGTTATTAACATGAAATACTATTAATAGAATAAAGTAGTTTTATTTATAAAAATAAAAGAATGTATTCTGTCAGGAGTAATCTGCACGCTTGATGATAATTTGACAGGAATGTACGGATTTTGATGACGATGAATGGTCCACTGACGTTCAATGTTATTAAAGGAAGTGAGGATTTGGCCATACATCAAGAGAAAATCGAATACTTTGCATGTAGGAGGTTAGGGTTCGGATAATAAAAAGAAAAAGAAAAAGAAATATATAAAATAGAAATTTTTACAAAAAATATATGGTGCGTGTCCCCCCATACTCATCAAAAATTTTCATGTAACTTCTAACTGTATCTAGTCCTCATACAAAAAAATAACCGTGCAAATAGTTAAGTAGTCGTGTGAATATTAATATGTGAAAATAAATTCGAAATTCGTGCCACATGAAGTTTTTTTTTAAAATATCTCGTTATTTTTATAATAAACTCGAACTTCGTTGTCAGACTAAAATGAAAGTACTCCATTAAAGCTTTCTAATGAATACTCTTTCATATCGAAAGGTCTCCTCTAGATGAATTCACGGCTATTCAAAAACGGCATTACCTTTTCACTTTCAAAGCTCAGATTATTTCTCAATATCGCTTTAAAAGACTTGATAGTAAATGAGAAGGTGTAGAATACTTTAAGCTTTCATATGGTCATTACTTTATGGAGGCATTGGTTAATAAGTTTTAGAGAGGCTCACGAAAAACTATTTTATAGAAATTTTAATAGTCATGAATTTATGTAGATGGGTTCAGCAAAAACTAAAAGGTATTTTATTAATGATTGTTTTATATTTCTGACTTTATATTGATTAAAGTTTCATCAATGATTATCATGAATATCCATCATTCAGTAATTGTTATAGCAGCATTAAACAATAACATGCAAACGACGACAACGAATCATCTTTTTTGAGGATGATAATAAAGATTAAGATCCAGTTTGTATAGGAGTGATCAAAGTAAGCGTTAAGGACAAGATTTATGAACAAAACATACTAACAAACGGTTTATCAATTATTCAATAGTTTGTGTAGGTGTAATCGAAGTAAGCATTAAGAACAAGATCTATGAACAAAATATACTAACAAAATGTTTTATCAATTATTCAATAGCTATGTTTATTATTTATTTATGTATATAAATTTCTCTTTTATTTTAACTTATATTTAATAACATCACTATGATAAATAATTAAATGAATAAAGTCAGAGATAAAACACCTTTTAATTTAATCATCATTGTTGCTTGTTTATTATTCTAATCATTATTTATGTATATAGGTAAAGAAAAATTTTAAAATCTATTTATTTATTATATTTACTTTTAAAATAAATGATTTTACTATAAAAGACATACCTAAGTGATCAAAAATCTGTAAATATTCATAATAATGTAATATTTGGACATTTATTTCTGCTTATACTTGCAATTGGACGCGTCAAACAAAATTTTACGCATATGAATATAAAGGCAAAATTTGACTTTGAGGGTCAGATTATTTTCGGTTTTATTAACAACCTGCTTTAAGATTTTTCATAAAGTAGATACATATGATAAAGAAATTATATCTCAAATTTGGTGGTGGTTGCTACACAGCAAGGGTATCAAACGAGGGTGTGAAGACATTCGATTATAAAATTTTACTATGTAAATTCGAATTTTACTATGATGCAGATCACCCAAATCTTACTATATATGTTTTACACCCCCCTATTAGTCGCAGGACATTGCAAATCAAATGTCATTCAATATAAACGTTACACGAATAAAATTATTATCGTCCACTTCAAAAAAAAGATTCTCCATTTTTCATATAGCAAGCGGTTTTCAACCATAATAAAATTTTTAGAGCCAGACTAGAACTTTCTAACAACAGTTAAAAGAAAAGGTTAGCTTAAATATTGGTTATTCTACGCTAGGTCAGAAGCGTTTCTTTTCTTCACACTTTAAGATTTTCTTCCAACTAGTATGCAGACTAAAACAAATTCAGCGGCAACAATTGTGCCAAAGTGTTCTCTACAAAGTCACTTATAACTACTTGAAAGGTTGTGTTAGAAAAATTTAGACTTTAATTATAAGAAACTGATTTATAATTATTTATAGGTTATTAATTTATTAATTATTATAATATTAATTGATGGAATGAAACTATCATAGCAACACTATAATAGAAATGTTTAAAAGTTAAGTAGCCTATTACTAGCTTGTATATAAAAAA
>CAUDNR010004236.1:19271-51879 GCA_958430865.1 Entrophospora sp. SA101 | reverse complement strand
CTTGTTGTTTTTGTTGTTCTTTAACCTCAACAGCTTCACGTATTTCTGTTAAAAAATTTGCCAAGACGTTGGAAGTTGAAACACACACAGCTTCATTGGGATCACTCAAAAAATTTATTAGTCCATCTAAAAAATCTGGTAAAAAAGAAACCAATTCAAGATCTGGTATTGAGTCTAATACTGTAATCCATGAAACTAAAAACAATCGTGTGAATGGATTTTTAACACGAATACGTTCAGCCAACAATGGAATAAATTTTGGTAATGAAAATGCTGTGGTTCTTGGGATATTCATTGGATCCGTTGAAAAATCTTGATCGTCATTTGAAACAAGGCTTGGGGCATCTAAAACTGAAACATATGTGGTTGATTGTTCTGCTGCAATATCTTTAATTAACCTATCCAATAGTTCTGTTCCATTTTTCACTGGTAAGTCAGCATCTGCGGCTAGCTATAAATGTGAAACGCATGCATATATATATGTACATGGGATATAATCCAGCAAAATCAATGTCTGAGACTTGTTTATTTCAAATTTGATTAACGAGTCTCAGACCTGATTTTGTTAGAATGGCTCCCATATATTTTAAGGTACATGGTTAGATATGAAGTAATGATAATTTAATTCATCAAAAAAAAAAATTTTTTTTCTTTACCTTACTCATTGCATCAAAAATCTCATTAAAATATCTCAAAATCTCGCCTTTAGAAACCTTTGCAATATTATACATGCTTTCACACGCATAATATCTTACGCGTGATTCTTGGTCAGTAAAGCAATGAAGAACTGGCGTAGCAATATCATCTAAATAGGGTGCCACATCCTATTTTTCAAAATAAATGATATTAATATGTGTATGTATATATATCTTGTCTATTGTAAATATAATTTTTTTTGATACATACAGGCCCTAAAGCGATTGCGGCTGCTGCTAAACCTATTAGACCTCCATTACGTGAATTTTGATGTGCAGAGTAAGCAAAATCTTGAGTGAGTTTTTCAATAATACTTTTAATTTTTTCTACATTATTAGAAGCAAAATGCGTTCTAATTAATCTATTAGATATATATACAAATATAAAAAATAAAAAAAGGGTGAAAGGTTGTTATTATGTATGTTAAAATAATAAAAATTCTAAAAAATAATTAATTCAATTTTTTTTTATTTTCTTTTTAAATGTTAAGCTATAATTAGTTTTTTTGAATTCATTTTCACCCACTTTTCTATTTCTAATGCAGCTGCTTTACGTTTCTCGTAAACTCTATCGTTTAAACCACGAACTATTTGTACACTGAGAGCGGGTGCTTCTGCCATAATTCTCGATAACAATAAGGTTGTTTCTAAAGACTAAATGAATAAATTTTTTTTATTTTATACAAAAAAACCATTTTGTGATAAAAGATTGGCGTCATCTCAATTCGGCATGATGTAGTAAATGTATATATAAATAAAATATAAATATGAATATGGTAATATATGAACATATAAATAAATACATATGATAATATATAAATATATATATGTAAATATAAATGTAATAATGTAATAAATGTTAAAATAAAAATGTACATTAATATGTAAAAATGTATATGTAAATGGTAACAAAACTACATTGCAGCGAACCATCTACTGTTGGACATTCCCGGAAATGGCCATCTATTTAATTACTATTACTATGTGTTTCTATTACTATTATTTCTTCTAAAAATATTCGGCCCATGCCACTGTCAAAAATGTTTGAAGGATGATTAATTAATCGATTCCATGCTATGCGACAAAGTGTGTTAGGATATTCACACACTATAAATTTCACAACGAAGCCCCACTTGAAAGAGGACCGGGAAAACTCTATCCCTTAAACGGTCCAGGTAATTCGGACATTTTCCGAACAGGCAAAACCTTTATCCATTTGTCATCATGGATAAAGGTTTTGCCTGTAGAGGGATATATTATAATTATCCTACCCATGAGTTTGTCGATCATAGAGTGAGTTATCCGGACAAAATCCCGGAGATCAACATCAGAAATATCCACGCCACACACCCCGAAAGGCAGAAGCTTTACCCATTGTTATTCCATGGATAAAGGATTTGCCTTTCGGAAAATGTCCGAATTAGGTGATGCTACCATACCATATGTTCTGCAAGAGTTATACCATACTGAATCTCTCCCTACCGATATTTTCCTAACCATTTGTATTACATTAATTTTCTTAAATTCTATTGGCTAAAACACAGTCTGCTCGTATCACAATGAATTTCTTGAAATTATTGGCTAAATTTGTGCACGTGATAAATTTAAAATTTGCCTGCTTTTACTGTCGCCCACTGTATTGACTTTGATCTTCGTAGTTATTGTTGAATTTTTTTTATTGAGATCTTTTGTAACATCAATATACAACACACACACGAACGTACGCACGCCACACACGAACGCATGTGCACACTCGCAACACATACAAAAATAACAGAGGTGATTGCTGTTGTTATTTAAATCAATTTTTTAAATTGAATTAATTGTTTTTCTAAAAGAGGTGACTAAAGTCACTTTCCGTAAATGATTGGGCTGGTAGCTACCATCGCCATAAATAGCTGTTGGTAACTACAATTTGCCGTAAATAATTACGGCTGACGTGAATAGTTACGGCTGACGCAAATAACTACGACTGCAGGAAATAGGTTTCAATTATTGTCAATAGTATTATTAGTCATATTGGTCATGCGAAATTTTCTTGAATAATTTGTGATCTGCAGTAACTGAATTTTTTTGAATTGTGATCGATGAATTCAATTAGTCGGTCATTCGTCTACAGTGAAACTATTACTATGTGTAAAAATAAAATTTGCAGCAGCCGTATCTGTTTGCAGTAACCGTAAATATTTTATAATGGTAGTGGCTAAATGCATGTTAGTGAGAAATCCCTCTCGCCATAGTATGATTGGGCGCAGTATAGGCAGACCGTAGTAAGCTCTGCAGTAGGGCATAAATTCGCTATCAGCGGGACTGATTAAAGTGGGAAATTTTTTATTAGATTCAATACCCGAGCTTAAAACATTGGATCTACTATTTATTATTTTTTTATAAAAAGAGAGAATCAACAATATTGAGGCGGTGGTGGGTATGTATTCTCTCTCTTTATTTTTGCATGGTCTGAGTATTATTATTATTTGGTGAGCAATTTTTATGTCATATCGATATTATCTAAAGCATGAGGAACACCAACTAAGAGAAAAATACATAATGATTTTTTAGCTTGCATGAAATTGTATGTATTGCAAAAAATAAAATAATTGGAAAAAAAAGTAATTTTTATTATTAATTTTTTTGAGTGTGAGCAACTGCCATTTCATTTATCTAATAATAATAATAATTAACAATAACAATTAATCAATTGTCTTATTTAGTTTACAGGCGCTCTACAAATGGTTGATTCTGAAGCATATATACTAGCAAAACACGTAGTTGGTATGGATGGATTGATAATAATCTAGAAGGAAAAAAGATCTTTAAATGTAGGTAATGTCACATGTATCTAAATAGGGATATATATTCAAACCGTGCGAAACATTATGTCGGCCTGTAGCTTAGTTTTGACAAATATGTGTATATAATATATAATTTCATACTTTAACACGTTTAGAGTCCCGGAAATAAATAAAAAGAAGCCCAACTAAAGAATTTATTACATGAAATTTTTTTTTACTTGGTGATATTTATAATTTATAAAAAAAAGGGTAGGATTCACGAAAGAGAAAAGAAGGTAGATGTATATGCAATAGGGAGGAGGGTTGCAGATTAATGATAATATAATGATAATAGGAAAGAAAAAAATTTGAAAATATTGTAAATATTAATAATACAGTATTGGAGTTAAAACAAAACTTGAAATATATATATATATTATTATTTTTTTTTTTTTTGATTATCAAAGTTAAGAACTTTTTTCCAACTTCTTCTTTTTCATTTTTTCAATGCCTTCTAACCATTTTCTTTTTAGGTATTCTTCGTCGTATTGTTTCTCAATATAGGTTTTGTATGTTGGAAATAATTTAATCCAATATTCCATATTTGGTAAAATTTTTCTCTGAGCTTTAAGTGTACGATGAATATTTTTTTTAGATGGAATCCAAGCTGGATCTTTTCTCGCTACAAAAAAAAAAAAATTTAAATTCAATTAATGAATTATTAATAAATCAAAATTTCAATCTATAAAAATTATTACTAACCGCCATCTTTTTTACTTTTATCATAGAAAAGAACTATATCATTCCACTTGCCAATTACAACCATTTGAATTTTTTCATCAACCAATTTCAAATTTGGCATTTGTAATGCCTTAATAATTTGTCCAAACATCTTTGAACCACGGAACTTAACATCCGAAAGTAAAAGACCAGCTGCCTCCTCGACATTTTCAATATCACAAAAAGTTAACATTAGCTTATGGTTTTGCAAATCAGAATACTTGTTAATTACATCAACAACTTTTTTATTTAATGTTTCGGTAACATATTCATCAAAATATGTTTGCAATATTGTAGTTGAGTCTTTTTCAGAAAATGGCTCAAAAAATTTAATGGGGTCTGACTCTATTTCTTGACGCCTAACAGAATTTTGTTGATGTAAAAATGATTGATAAAATGTTGCTAATAATGTTTTGGAAGTGTATTGGTCAAAAAATGAATCTGTTAATGGTGTTTGGTTGGATTTAAACGAAAATTCTGGTTTAGTTATAATCTCTTCAATAAATAATTCACTAGTAATTAGCAATTCAAATATTTTTTTGTAAATTAAAATATTTTCTAAAGAATCTGATGTTGATTGTTTAATAGTACCAATTATTAAAGTTGTTGCTGGTTCTGGTAATCGATGATTATCAGGATCAAATAACTTTGTTTGAACCGTAGGAGCAATAACCTCATCTTTTGTTTCTTTATTATTGTTATCTTGTTCTAAACTTTTCTGATAGTCATCATCAACAACAGCAGTAGCACCTTTAAATATTTTCAATGCATTTTTAAATGCTTCCTTGTATTTAACATTTTCTGAATTATCAGTTAGTCTTGACTTCTTGTCATATTCAGAATAAAGTCTTTCGTATTCATTAATAGGATCATCAATAAAAGTCTTCGAATTAATTCCTAAAACTTTTGAAACATTATTCATCATTTCTTCAACCTTCTCATATTTGTTAAGACGTCTACGAATAGTTTCTTCAATTATATATGTAAACATTCCTTTTTGTATCCAATTATTCAGATCATGTTTGTTGACATCTCCACACCTAACAGCACATAATAAATGTCCAAGATATACTAAATTATTTGCAACCTGATCAATTGTACGATTTATTGGTGATTTCATATAGTTTTCAAATAAAGTTTTATTTTGTTCACGTAACATTTGAGATTGTTTGTAAATTGCATCACATGTATCCAGAATCAACTTAAATTGTTTTCGATGAAAATCTGTTGATGTATCAGTAAGTGATTTTGCCAGTACTAGGAATGGAACTGTAGTGACTTGATCATATGCATAACCAAAAACATCAAGAGTTGTTATATATCCCATTATTGGCTAGAGTTATTTATAATAGTAATGATAATTCTATTATTTTTATTTAATTCTCAAAAAAAAAAAAAAAAAGGAAAGAAATATTCACCTTTATTTTTTCTTTTGCAACTGACCAATGATATTCATTAATATATAATGGAAGTATTCCTGTTATATTCTCATTGGCTAATCCTTTTACAACATTTGCACCCAAAATGTTAGATTGAAAACCACCATGAACACTTTCTGAATCAATCGATTCACCTAAAGCATATTCCACTGATGTTAAAAATGCTTCAGAACTTAAAAATGATTGATTTATCTTTTTGATTTTTATTTTTGATGGATCAGCTATTGCAGATTGTGGTCTTGTTACATCAAGAGCTAAACACATACACTCTCCACACTTTAATGACTCGATATAATTGTCTAACAACAAATAATAATTTGTTTTTAGCTCACTATAAAATCACAACAAAACAAAATATTAAATTATAGACACTACCTGTAGTAAGAGCACAAGTTAGTGTCTTTAGATTTTCTTCAGTTTCACCATCTTCCAATTTTTTAAAATCCAATTTTCTAACAGCATCTTCAATTTTTTTTTCAATATCTTCTAGTGTTTTGATATTTTTAACAGCTCTATCATTCATTTTTTTCTTCAATCTATTCTTGGTTATATTATTGTAAGCTAGATTATTAAAATTGGCTATTTTTTCATTTGTCAAAGTTCCTTTTAAAGCCCTATAAAAATCCATTTTTTTTTTAAAAAAAAAGAAAGCAGTTGTATAATTATAAATAAGCAGGATTACATTAAAATATCATTAATGATCAATATTGAAGATAATAATAACAATAATCAAAGTTTTTAAAAACCTACTCTGCTAAAAGATTTTTGAAATGATGTACCATTGATTTTGTCTCTAAACATTGCTGTATAGTCAATTTACGACCAAGTGTTTTAATTTTATAAGCATTTGCCATCATATTATTCAAATGTTCATCATGAACAGAAATTTGTTGAGATATTTTATCGAGCAATTCTCTTCTATTGTCAACATTGAGATTTATAATTTGATCAGTTAATTTTGTAATTTCTGATTGAATAAAAGTAATTATGAGTGATGTTACTATAGGCTCATCGGGTTGTATCTGTTTTAATGGCGCTCTAATTTTATTGTTGTTGTTATTATTATTGCTTTCAGCACCATTTGATAAATAAGATTCTTCCTTTAAAAGATAAATTGGAGTTGTTTCATCAAGCTTTGAAGATTCTCCTTTTAATATAATTGTTCCATTACCATCATCACCAATATTAATTGGTAATATTTTATCAGGTCCAATATTCACATATAATAGACGTTCGCCTAATTCTAATAGTCCAACAGTTGTTTCCATAGTACCTTGTATATCAATTGATGATTTCACATATTGGAAGTTGCCTTGTTTGGTGCCCAAATTAGTCAGCCAAGAAAGAAGTGCTGATTACAAAAAAAATTCATTTGTAAGTTTAAAAAAATAATTATAATTATAATTATTTTACATTAGTGTTTGCTTATAAAAAACCTATATTACCAGCATCATGATCAGCAGTAAAACCAATAGTATGAATCTCAGTAGCATGACCAGTTGAAGATAATCCAACATGTAACTCTTTTTTCATTTGATCAAAATTTATTTTAACGTTATTTTGACCATCAGTAAAAAAAATAATTGCTAAATCTTTTTCAACATATTTAATATTTTCAGAGATTTTTTCAAATACTGAAATAAAATTTGTTCCTAATAATAGGATAAAAATATAACCTGATTATTACATATCATATAAACTTTATTAACAATAACATGATTGTTTAAATCGAATACAATACCTCCATAAGCATTTATTGTATTAAAATATTCTTTGATTTTTCCATTGTCCCAAAGTAAATTGGGATCATCAGCAAATCTTTTCACATCACAAGTCGATTGAAAAAACATGCATGTGATATCTTTTTCTTCAATGCTGTTGTGTGCAATTAATGATTCAATCAAGTGTAAGATTGCTTGTTTTGCTTGAGTGATCCCCGATCCAGCCATTGATCCTACAGGTTAATTTTGTATATAGCAACGATTATTGTTATTTATTTAAAAGGTGTCAAAATTCAATCAAGAAATTTGAAATTTACCAGAAACATCTAAACAAATGAATAATTCAAGTTCACGTTTTTTTCCTTCAAACCAATCATCAATTAATGAATTAGATAATTTCAATGATAAAATTGAATTATCATTATCAACTTTATAGAATAATCCATTAACTTCATTTTGTGAATTATTCCCTTCGAGGATTGAAGTAGACATTTTTTTTTTTTATTTTTTTTTTTTTATAAAAAAATATTTATTCATTATTTTATACATTCGAGTCGTAAAAATTAAATGCATGATGATGATAATCGTTATTATGATTTTCTGTCGATCATAATCGTAATGAGTAATAGTATGATTAATTGATTAAACTTCAAATAGTATTTTCTTTTTTCAAATAGAGATTGTAATTTTATCAAAAGACCTGGCTTTAAAATTGTGGAACGTTTTAACACCTTGAACGTGATTTCAAAAATGTATATTTTAATGGTGATACATCTTCGTTTGGAATTTACCAGGTTGACAAAATTAAATTTTTTCTGACTATCATTTTCTACAAAGCATTCTTATCTTTAACTAATAATAGTAATAGAAATAAATTGTTTTTTCTTTATATATTATCAGTTAAATTATCCTGATCTTATTTATTTATCTTTTTGTGGCTTAATCTGTAAATTCCTTGACATCATTATTAAAGCCACTTTGTTTAAGGCTGTGCTAAAAAAAATTTTTTTGAAAAGTAATGATAAATTAAAAAAAAAGAAGGTAACAAAAAAAAAAGAGAAAGTTCAACATCGTTCTTGTTCATAAATAAATGTCCTTTGACTTTATATATAATTACAATTATTAATTATTTATTTATTTATTTTTTAAAAACCACATATATTAACAATGCTACCAAAAGCACAAATTAATAATAAAATAAATCCAAAAGATGGTGTTGCCATTGAATTTTTGACAACAGAAAAAAAAAAAAAGGAAAAAAAGGAGATAGATCCAATCATAGGAAAAAATGAAGATCCTGGAAGTCATCATCTTAAACGTGCTTTACAAGCACGTCATCTAACAATGATATCAATTGGCGGTACAATTGGTATGTTTCTATAAAATTTTTTTTTATAGTCATTGTCATCAATAATAAAAAAGCAAATTTTCTCTTGTTCATGTTAATTAATAATAATAGGTACTGGTTTATTTTTAAGTTCTGGTGCATCAATAGCTAAAGCAGGTCCAATTGGTGCACTATTAGCTTATTCTATTATTGGTGTGATAGTGCACTTTATGATGACATCATTGGGTGAAATGGCCACATATATTCCTATCTCTGGTTCATTCAACACTTATGCAAAAAGATTTGTAGATCCTGCTTTAGGGTTTGCTCTTGGTTGGAATTATTGGGTTTAAAATTTATTTTTTACATGTGAAATTATTTTTTTTTGGAAAAAAAAAAGAAAAAAAATTAAATATTCATCTATTACTTTATTATGAAAATACTATATACAGTACTTTTGGGCCATGACAATAGCAGTTGAAATTGTTGCTGCTGCAATAATTATAAAATATTGGTTACCATATGCACCAACTTGGATATTTAGTATAGTAATTTTACTTGTGATGTTGATAATCAACATGTTCACAGTAAGAGGTTATGGTGAAACAGAATATTGGCTTTCTCTTATAAAGGTGAAAATTAAAAAATACTATTACAATTTTTTTTCCTCCTCAATAATTAACCATGTAACCTTTAAATTTGTTATAGATAATTACAGTTTTTGCTTTTATTGTAACAGGCATTTTATTAAATTTTGGAATAATTGGAAAGACACATGAAGTAATTGGAATGAAAAATTATAGTGCTGGAATTACAGATTTTTATGGATTTCTTGCAGTTATATTAACTGCTGGGTTCTCATTTCAGGGAACAGAACTTGTTGGTATTGCAGCTGGTGAATCAAAAAACCCTGAAAAAAATGTACCAAAAGCAATTCACCAAGTTTATTGGCGTATTTTATTATTCTATATTTTTGCTATTATAGTAGTAGGTTTGCTAGTTCCACACAATGATCCACATCTTATAGCAAACGGTCTTGGGGGTTCAGCTCAAAGTCCTTTCACAATTGTATTTCACAGGACTGGACTTGAAGCTTCAACACATTTGGTTAATGTTGTTATACTTGTTGCTGGTAAATTAATTAAATTGGATTTTTTCAAAAATTAAAAATCAAAAAAAATCAATTTTTATTTATTTACATACATATTATATATAAAGTTCTTTCTGCTGGAAATTCAGGACTTTATGCTGCATCACGTGTATTATATAATCTTGCTGTTGAAGGAAATGCTCCAAAAGTTTTCCAATACATTAATAAAGATGGTATACCATTGCCTGCTTTATTGGCAACTACAGGTGTTGGTTGTCTAGCATTTCTAATGTCATTTATTGGTGAAGGGACTTTTTACATCATCTTAATAAACATCTCTGGAGTTTCAATATTCATTCAATGGGCAGGGATCAGTTTTACTCATTGGCGTTTTAGAAGAGCATTTCTGGCTCAGGTATATAAATAATAAATAAATGAATAAATTTGTCTTAATACATTATTAATATATATATATATATATATATATATATATATATGCATATCTATAGGGACATTCGTTATCAGAATTACCTTACAAATCACAATTATTTCCATTTGGTCCAATATTTACATTTTGTTTATTATCAATTCTTATAGTTGGACAAACAATTCATGCATTCCTGGATGCACATCATGGTCACAAAGATCCTTTGGTTGTCATTACAGCATATAGTGGAGCACCATTGTTTTTTATGCTTTTCTTTATTTATAAAATTGTAAAAAGAACAAAAATGGTTCCATTGCGTGAATGTGATTTTGATCGAGGATTTGATCCAAGTTATGTTGAAATGGATGAGAAACAATATAATATTCTGACAAAAATGACAGCCGTGGTGATCAAAGGTGGCAAAAGATTGAAAGGCGAATTTGCAAATATAAGTCATTATCATTACAGCACAAATACTGCAAATACCATTAATACCAGTAACAGTATAATCTATCAACCAAGTCATGAAAATGGAAACACTGATATTAATTTCAATAATAATAATAATAATAATAATAATAATAATAACATTAATATCACTGCCACTACTAATAATATTATTATTGTTAATACTACTAATAGCACCAATAATAATGATGATGATGCTAATAATGATAATAATAGTAGTAGTAGTAGCAACAATAGTAGTAGTAGTAGTAGTAGTAGCAGCAGCAGCAGCAGCAGCAGCAGCACTATAATTATTAATGATGCTGATAATATAAAATGTAGTTGATCAAATTTTAGAGGTTCAAATTTTATAAAGTACTTCCACAATTTTTTATTTATTTGACTTCTTCATTTCTTAGATTAGCAATGAGTAGATTTCCCCCCTTTACCTAATTTTTTTGCTTCTTTTTCTCGTTTTTTTCACAAACAATAAAGCAATAACATGCATGTTCCATGGTAAATTGTGTAAAAAATACAAATGTTTAAAATTTTATTCTCTCTTAAATTTGAAAGTTATGCTCAGAATCTCACGACCAAATTTGGGAATGATTTTCTTTTAATGCAATATGTTCGTTATTAAATCAACATGTACATTGTAGAAAGTATTAATATAAAAAAAAAGTTATTACACGAAATTTACTTTGTTCAATTTTTTTAAGTGCATAACAAAATTCGGAATTTTCAAAATGCTAACACTAATACTAATATATTAATATTAATATGCTATCGAATTTCTGATAAAATTTGATATTACTAAGGCTCAGCCAATTTTCGAAGCTTGAGTCATGAACAATAAAACTTATCGGTTAAATTTTTTAAAATGAGTTAAATTTTTTTTGTTTTAGTAATTTGAAGTTGTCCAATTGTTATTATAAGCAATTAATGATTTGACAAGAATTTCTCTTTTATTAATAACATCACCATGATAAATAATTAAATGAATAAAATCAGAGATAACACCTTTTAATTTAATCATTATTGTTGCTTGTTTATTATTCTAATCGTTATTTATCTATATAGGCAAAGAAAAATTTTAATACACTGCCTGGAAGAAAGTATCGGAACCTCATTATTTATTAATTATACAAAAACCTATATTTATATAAAATTCCACACTTTTATCATTCATATTTATTTTTTGGTTTAAAAAAAAACAAACTTCAATTAAATGAAAAAAAAATAATGACAATCATCAAAATTTTAAAAAATAGAAACAAAATTTAGTATTTTGTTGGCCATCCATTATTGGATATGCATGCCTCGATTCTTCTTGGCGTGCTTTCGATTAGTTTGTTATAACTTCTTCAGGAATGTTAGACCATTCCTCTTGCAAAGCAATATCCGATTCTTGAGCATTTTTGGGATGATTTTCACGTTTTTTTAATCTTCTTTCCAACTCATCCCAAAGATGCTCAATTGGATTGAGATCAGGAGATTACGATGGCCAATTAAACAAAATGTTTATGTTGTTATTTCTTATCCAACTTTGCAAATTTTTTGCGGCATGCATTGGTGTATTGTCATCCTGAAATTTGTATGCTCTACCACCAAATTTTGTTCTTATTAAAGGCAACGAATTTCTTAATCAATTTTTTATTGCTGTTTAATACAAACTCTTTACCGATAGAAAAGACATAAAATTTTGACAAATCATATTTTAGAACTTAAACTACGAAATAACAGTAAAATTCTGCGAAAATACAAATTCAAAAAATATCCAAAAATGAAGTTTTTTTTTTAACCAAGAAATAAATAAATATGAATGATAGAAGCGTGCAATTTTATATATAAATATTCTTCAAGACCTAAGTTACACGATGATATAAATTTTATTATAGTTATTATGTAGGTTTTTGTGTAATTAATAAAAAATGAGGTTCTTCCAGGCAGTGTATTTATTTTTAAAATAAATGATTTTACTATAAAAGACATACATAAGTGATCAAAAATCTGTAAATATTCATAATAATGTAATATTTGGACATTTATTCCACTTGAACTTACAATTGGACGCGTTGAACAAAATTTTACATATATGTATATAAAGGCAAAATTTGACTTTGAGGGCCAGATTATTTTCGGTTTTATTAACAACCTGCTTTAAAAATTTTCTTAAAGCAGATACATATGATAAAGAAGTTGTATCTCCAATCTGGTAGTGATTGCTACACAGCAAGGGTATCAAACGAGGGTGTGAAGACATTCGATTATAAAATTTACTATGATGCGACTATTATTATAATTGATTGAACGGAGTTGAACGGATAGTCGGATAATTTATGATTAGATAGCATATTTTGTTAATATCAAATGGACGAGCCAAAAAACTAGTCGGATATCCTTAACATTGATTTCTTCGCCATTATCACACTCCACCTCTTTATTTGTTTTTTTCTTTGTTAACCCATCCCCTGAGAGAGAGAGAGCCCTGTTGTTTTCTTGATAGTGGAAGCAAAAACTCTTTCTCCTTTCCAAGTGGTTTGCGGGTTTCAATTACCATTTACTAGAGGGAATTTCAGTCTAATCGACCTTTTATCAAACAGTTCTTCCACGTATCTTTGTTCACCGATTGGTTTGCCTGATTTGCGTTTCGTTTCAATCTCTCCGGTCCTATATATTATTAAATTAATTATTTTGTCTATTTTTTGATTTATGTTATAGAGCTGGTTACATAGAGGATTTATAGCGAAGGAAAAACTAAACAAAAGTCCAATCCACAAAAAAATTTGCTGGTAAAGTTAAACAATTTTTATTAAATGATGGAAGATTAAATCCACAAAATATGTTTGAAATATTCTATTTTTATTTGTGTATAATATTTACAAAAACAAACAAATTCTAACTCAATGAATTAAAAATCTCTCAAGTGTATTTTAAAAATATGTAAATTACAACGGATTAGTATAAAATTCCATCATTATCAATATTGTCATGATTATTTTCGCTGTCCTTTTCCGCCCATTTTTTATCAACTTTTAAAGAATTCCAAACATCATCAATTACGAATCTTGGTCCACCCAATACAGATGATCTTTCAGATTCTACCATCATAGCTTTAACATTGCATAAACTTCTAAAAGCTAACATCCAACAACATTGTCCAGTTTTTTTTTTAAAAAAGGTATTCATGTAAAGAGCGCATGATTTCAATTGCAATTCAAAAATTGCGTGTGGGTTTCCAAAATTTTCACGGGAGGTGTACCTTAATCTATCACTTTTATATTGTTCAAGTGGTGGATTTGAAATAAATCTACTTAAAAATTCATAATCAATGCTAAAATCTCGAGGTCCATTTTTATAATTAAATGATTTTTGGTTTTTGTTTTTCGACGATGATGTTTTCTTTGTTGTTGACGTAGACTCTGTAGCTGTTGGATCCTCTTTTTCACCATTTATTTTCTTGGAATATCCGGAATTATAATCTTGAAGCAATTTACGCGTAAAACGTTCAATTAATAATAGATCCGAACTATATGCTCCACCATCATTGACTTTTTTAGAATGTTCTATTTCACGAATCCAAAACAATCGAATGTGTGGATCCATGCTATCTACTTGATTACTTACAACCGAAAAATCTTTGCTTCCAATAATACGTTTTTCCTCTTCAATAGTCATGTACAACATATCCATTACACTTTTATGATGAACTTCATCTTCGTTAGCTTCCGCATCACCTTCCTCGCCTCCTTTCTTTAATGAATCATCATTCCCCATCCATTTTGGTACTGGAAGCTGATAAATACTATTTTGGTCGGCTTGTAAAACACCATGTTTCAAATTTAAACCTTGTTTAGTAGCATCGACGAGCTGAGCAAACATTTGAGAAAAATAGACGGACTTTGGGTTCGAGATGCCATGTTTATTGGAATAAATTCGGTGAAATCTATCGTATAATCCCAGTGGATTTTCACGATCTTTAAAATGAATATCAAGAATTAACTCTTGCAATTTTCTTGTTTTTGATTGTTGCTTGTGCTTGGTTAATTCTTGTATCAATTTAGTGTTATTTTTATCAAATGATTGCGTAACGCTCGGATCTATAGGTAGTAAAGTTGAATTATGAAATGAGTTTACGATACGCGGATCCCAACAGCAAAAGATCTTTTATCCAGTACAAAAAACATTATTAATATTATTAATAAATATTTTTAAAAATTATATGTAATATAATAAATGTTGCACATACCTTGTCTCCATCATAGTCACCGCCACTCAAATTATTTGCCATAGAACTTTCTCGTGGGTTAACATTGGTTGGAAATACTACTAAATTGTAGTAATTATTCAAGTGTGGGTTTCTGACGGCCTTAGCCTTCAAAATGTCTGATGGTAGTGAGCAAGGATTTCTTGCTAGAATGACATCACCTTCGATGACATAAAATGGTAAACCAGTTCTTGGGTCTATGCCAGCATTACGATCTAATTGAATATATACCTCCCCTGGTTGTAACGTACCAGTAGGATCAGCTATACAGACAAGTGTTCTGGATAATGCAACTTCGATTTTATATTTATTCAGCAATGGGTCTATAGTATAAGATAAGACCTCCGTTAGTTTTTTTGCAAGAAATGAACATGTGGAAGGAGTGAAACCAGCATGCAACATTTGGACACATTGTTCGTGTATCGAATCTGGCATTCCAGAAAGCTCTTTTAATTCTGATTCGAACGTTGTCAAATCATCCTCGGAAGTGATTACTGACGAGATGTCATTGCTGTCTTTAGTAATACATCTCTCATTTAATCTTTTCCTAGTCAAATTACCTACTTCACAAAGCCACGATATTAATTCATGTCTATTATCATTGTCAATGACTTTGTTTTTTATCTTTGATATATTTTCTTTTATTATTTCGTTAAACACATTGGCCTTCGTGCCCCCATTTCCTAATACCCTGATGAATTGTGTATTCAATAAGCCAGGTATTCTAGGAGCTGTAATTATATGGATTACCTCAAATGTTCTTAGATGTTCGTCATTATTTCCAACACTATGAGGTCTTAATTTATATTTAATTTGGCTTTTTCTGAGCTTTATCCATAAATCATGATTGTTAGCATCATGTGTTGGATTCAGATACCAAACTCCTTTAGAACCGCCAATTCTACCTTGAACTGCAGACGGTGTTTCCTCGCAACCTAAAATAGTAGCAATTTTTTTCATTGCAGCCCATGATATTGCTGCACACCCATCGGTTAAACAATGGCCATCTTTTGTGATGTCGTCGACATCGTAGTGAATTTCATTTGGTTTAAAAATGATTGTTGGTTTGGTATTAGAAAATCCTAATGACATTCGTGAATAGAATTTTGGGACCGTTAGGTCGTAGTTAAGTTCAATTGGGATATTGAAATCAATCACTTCCCATATTGTTTGTGGTTTTAAACCAGGTCCACTCGTTGCAAAGTAATAAAACAATCCGTCTTTTGCATATAAAAGTTCATACTTTCTTCCAAATAAATTCAACGGGTATAATAATTGTGATTGAAGTTCCTTATCAACCTTATCCGTTTCAACATGCACATGCAAGAATCTATTCGAAGAGTATAACCTGTAATATCTTTTTGAACCTCCAATTTTTGGTGGGTTTAAAAATAAAATTAATTTTGATTTGGATGGAACCACCTTTGCACTAAATAGGATACTTGAAGAATTAACCCCAAGTTGTTCTTTCTCCCATAACTTCCACACATTCTGATTTCGTGGAAGCAATTCACCTATATTTGGAAACTTATCACCATTCTGGCTGTTAAAATATAGTAAACAAATCTCTCTAAAGTATTCACTTAATCTAAAACCTCTACATCTAGTTTTAATGTTCTCCCATATGGAATTATCTGGAACAATCGGACCGAGAGGTTTTAGTATTCTTAGAATTTCGTAAATTGATATGAAGGGCAACTTTTGTAGATATTGTTGATATTCCTGAGGAATATCTGTTGATGTATGATCAGGGGTAACCCATGGATTTGTTTCAATTTTTTCTAAATGTGATTTTTTAAAACGACCATTTATATTATCGTCAGAATCTATATGATCAAACAATGCAATTTGAGTCCATGTTTGGTTTAATTCTTCAGTAAGTCTATTCTGCAAATTTACAATATCATTTTTTTTTCTTATTTCCGTATAATTTAATTTACACTTTGTTACAAATTTTATAACAACTTCTTCTAAACTTTTTACATCTAAAACTGCGATTTTTTTCATCATTCTATTATGTTGTTCTGTAACAAAAAATCTTTTGTTGTCGAGACGTTGATATAAACTTCTTGCGAATATTTCCAAGCCATTTTGTAATTTTTTAAGTAATAATGCATTATCGGTCTCATATCTATTATTAAAGGATTGTTTACAAATAGAATTGACTGATTTCATAATATTTACTATACAGTTTATTTTTTTTAAAAAAAAATCGTAATAAATTTTCTTTAAAAAATTAATTTTATAAAAAAAAATTCTTTAAAATAATTTAATTATCACAGGCATTTTTATCAAAAAAAGATGCAAACAAAGAAAATGTTAATCGAGTAAAATCTAACGAACGATTTTACATATAAAAAGAAAATCTTACTACAAAAGGTATAATTATATTTATTTTGGGGAATGGTTTCTGGAAGAGACGACTATGTAAATTTTTTATATCTGCATACTAATCTTAATACCAATACCTTTAAAAAAAATGCCTCTCTTTTTTACAAATATAATTATCCGAGGTCCTGTATTAATATTAATATGATACTATTGATACTATTTATTATGTGATGACATTTGAAAATCTACGTTCATTTGACCAAAAGAGTTTTCATTTGTAGTAATATTAATGGAATGACAAGCAGAAAACATACGGAAAAGCGCTCTTTCAGAGAGGTAAAGCAACAAAGTAATAGAGCCCTTTTTCCAAAAAATTTATTGGTGAAGTGATGTTTATCATTATTACGTATGAAAAAACCAAATTTGATAATTTTCCAGCGCCAATGATGATTATTTCTAAATTTGGTCTAACTAATTACACGAAAATCATGTGATTTTCATGAATTAAAAAAATATTTGGAACTGTATAGAGCTTCCGTACCATCTATTTTATATTTCTTTTATTTAACAATGCCCACGAAAACTATTGATTACTGCTGTAGCTTGGTGAGTTTTTTATAAAAGACCTTATAAAAAAATGCAATGCTTAGAAGTCCATCCTTTTAAAATAACAAGAGCAGATATCCGCGTTCATACTACCGTATAACCATCCGCTATTTATCTTTAAAATTCATCCAGCCGTCGCTATCACACAAAAAATACATTTGTGGGGTGAATGGATGATCCAATAAAATATTTAACATTAAATTATTAATTAAAAGAATAGCAATGGCAATAATTCAAAAAGATTAATTAATACGCGCGTCGTGAGATACATGTAGGTTGGATATTTAGATGTGAAATTCTGTTTGGCTGATTTAAACATGTCTCTGTCACTCCCTCTTGATGATTCTTTTTTGAATAGTTAACTATCATTCAAGCGATTGGATAACATTAAATGAGGTGCCTGATTTCCATGGCCTAATTGCCCCTCTGTTTGGTAGTTTTTCTTCCCCTTGTAAAGAGAAGGTCGTGCAAAGAGAAGCACTTTATCGTCGAAAAAATATTTATAATCCATTCACTGGCGACTTTGACAATAGACAAATATATGTGGCGATGAGTAGAGCCAGTGATTGTATTTCATTTAAAAATTTAATATTCAAATTTTGCGTGATATTAATAAAATTTGAATTATCACTTTAAAATATTAATAGAAAAAAATAATGACGTGTTATTTTATTTAAGAAAAATAAAATTTAGAATCCAACCTATTTCTTTTTGGAGTGAATGTGATTGTTCACACCAGAAAAAAGCCTTTCGATAGGTACTAAATACTGATGTACTAATGAAGATAGAATTGGGTATTCAGCTTTTTTATCTTTCTATCAATGATTGGTCTTTTGCTTTCTTTTCTATAATTTGAAGAGCCAGAGCTTGAACTGTTATCTGACATTTGATATCTAAAAATTTTTATTTGGTGATGATAAAGCCCCAAGTAATAACTATATGAAAGTTGGAGTTTCTGAAATGAGGCACGAGGAATCCAGAGAAAGATGAGAATAGGTCTAGCCAATTTATAATACCCATAGAATATACAACTCCCAGTCAGTAAAGAATTAAAATATTTACAATCTGGAAAGTGACAAGATTTCTAATTAGTATTTTTTATTCTTAATAACTCCATACATATATTTTATTTGCAGAATAAATCTGAAAAATGGTATCAATATCCACATAATTAATAATATACTCTTGTTGTTACAGAATTAATTAATAATAAATAAAATTCTTTCATTAGTCTCTTACTGTGTTAGTTATGTGTTTGAATGTCGAAATTATTCATGAACACAATAACAGAATTATTGTAAACACAACTATTATAGTCAATACCATGCTTCAAATCTTGCACATGATCTTTGTCTATAAGAAAAGACCATTTGATATGTAATTTTATTGAATATTTAGACAAGATAAATTGAATTTAGACCAAGTCACTAACTAGTACTGATAAAGGATTTAGTCAGCACAATGGTTTCTGTTGCATAATGATAATATTTGAAACCATAAACATACTAAGTTCTCTTTAACCCTTGTGATTTTCTTGTTATGTTAATGTTCACTTTGTCTAATTTTGTTGCAGCAGCCCCATTTCAAATTTTTTTGTCACTTGTTTTACACAATGAGTCTCGATTTAACGGATTTTAACTAGTACAAATTTAGAAACCATCTGTAGAAATATCCAATCAAATTCATTTTTTTGCAGTTACTTTCTAAATTTGTACTAGTTAAACATTCATTAAATCGAGACTCATATGGAATCGTACTACACTACAAAATTCCCGAATTTGGTTAGAACGCGTCGAATTCCTTTTTTTTATTTCATATATACTTCATTCAATATATTTTGTTAGTAAAAAAGAGATTTCTAGAGGTCTCAAAAAACTATCATTCATCATATAAAAATTTCTAAAGTTAGTAAAGGTCGGTAAAAATAGGTTACACTAGTATTAGTAGTGTAGAATTTGAGCCATCAATTACCACGTGATTCTCCCTATTCTAAAATTTGATGTCTTCGATGGATAACTACACAGAACCTTCTGCTTGTTGGTATTGCATGCAATATATTAAACTCTTTATACTTTGGCTCTTTTATAGATAGTTTGATTTTTTGAATCTTACTGTTGAATTTTATCAGGTTTCATGCTATTGATGTTCCAACCAAACCACCAATCAAAAAATCAAATGCTGCTTCAAACAATAATAACATCAGTGACAACAATGTTACAAGCCCACCAAAACAAAAAATACCGGCAACTTGGGTTGCCTTCTCGAAACGTGATTCTATCGCCTTAGAAAATGCTTACAAGTCTAGTAAACAAGGTGTTAAAGTACCTTGTAATGAAGATTATTTATTTGAAGTAGACATAGATAAAAGAGAACTTTCTCCCGTAAGAATTTAGTAGTGGCGTTATTAGCATTAGTTTAATAACAGCATTAATAATAATAATAAATATTTTAATAATGTTTCAGGTTTATTGGGCTGGCCCTAGCTATGAAGTGAAACGTGCTACTTGGTTTATATGGGAAGGCGGCAAATTTATCCCATGTGATGAAAATTTGGCAGCTCAGATTGAAGAAGGATACAAGTAAATCATCATAATATATTGTTGATTCAAAGCTATTCATTTATTCATTTATATATACAATAAATTTTGATTAATAAATTTTGATTATCAATTAAAGAAAACATCGAGCTTGGATACAGCCACCACCTGAGTCAGATCTAACTAATTCGTCTTCACCGCAATCAGAAATCATCCAAGAAAAAAGTTGGCCTTTACTTGGGAGATATTTATCACAATATGTTGTTTATACAAATCCTACAACTGCTTGGTTGTTAAGGTAAAAAAAAAAAAATCTAGTAATAATTTTACTTTAATCCTATCGAAATTTTATGTATTAACACTTTTTTTTGGTTATCCATTAGTGATGATATGGCAGGAAAATTAACTAAAACTTTCTATTCAAAACTCACAAACAACTTACATTTGGGTGGTATACGATTGTTAAGAGGTTTTAATGAAGTTGAAAATTTCTTTCAGAAAAAAAATAGCGAGGATATCTCTGCAAGTACCACTACCGATAATAAAAAAGATAGAGATATAAATCAAGACGTTGGTGAAAGTTATGATTATGAGAAGGAGGAATGTGAGGATGAAGTGAGAGTTATTGACCATTTGATACTGGTTATTCATGGGTACATTATTTATAATAGGAATATGATAAATGATAGAATATTATATGACAACTTATTGTTTAAATTATTAATTAATCTTCTATATCTTATAAAATTGCATTCCTTAGTATTGGACAAAAATTAAGCGAGAGAATGGAATCAATTAACTTTGTTAACGGTAAAATTTATTTACAATAATTCATTTATGCAATATGCAATTATTGTTTCTTGTTTGCGCTCTTTTCTCTCTAAAATATAAATATATCCATATTTTAGACGTTAATGTATTTCGAAAGACTATAAGGAAAACATTTTCAAATGTTAATAATCCGTCTGAAGCCAACTATAAATCATATTCTAAAAGCAGATTTGGAAAAGGTGTTCAAGTCTTGCCTATCCAATGGCGTCAAGAAATAAAGGTATTTAATTTGTTTTTAGTGAGCAATATATTTGATTGATGGTTTGAATAAATTTTTTTCGGAAAAAATGAAAATAGTTTGGAGTGGCTTCAGAAGATGAAAACATTCAGAGAGATTTAGGTATACCCGAAATTGAAGAAGGTCAGACAACACTTGATGAAATTACTCTGGAAGGTGTACCAACCTTAAGAAATTTAATTTCTGATGTATTAATGGACGGTAATCTATTATGCACAGTTGTGTTGTTTGTCAAAAAAATAGTTATTTCTCATTTTATTTATTATAATCTTATTTATTTATTCCAGTATTGTTATATATGACACCAAGATATCGTGAAATGATGATTAACATAGTTACAAGAGAAGCAAATAGAGTCTACAATCTTTTTATAGAACGTAATCCCAAATTTTTAGAAAATAATGGCAAAGTTTCAATATATGGGCATTCACTTGGTTCAGTATTAGCATTTGATATACTGTGTCATCAACCTCCAATAGATCCATCAACTCCGTCGGGAATATTTGACGGAAAGAATTTCAACTATTTACATAAAGATTCCGTCAAATTAGATTTTGACGTTAAAAATTTTTTTGCGGTAGGATCTCCTATTGGACTATTTTTGTTGCTAAAAGGGTTAAAAATCTCGTCAAGAACAGATAGCGAGAAACTTAAAAAACTTATTGATGATGGGATAAAATTAGCGGCTAATATGGGACTATCATTGTCTGATCCTGATCAAATCCCATCGTGTTTCCCTGCCGTTAAGAATTTATATAATATATTTCATAATGCTGGTATGTGTGTGCTACTAATATTATTTTCGTTAATAACAAATTACTAATAACCGATAATAATTTATTTTGATATTATATTAAACATTTTAAAGATCCAATCGCTTATAGGTTAGGTAAATATTATGGATGAATTTTCTTTGAGAGAATATTTCTTACAATACTAATTAATATATTTATTGTAAATAGAACCATTGATAGCACGTCATTATGGAGCGATGTTAAAACCTGCTTTAATTCCATATCATAAAGGCGGCCTTAAAGCAGTGCACATGGGTATACAAGAATTTAGTAATGATCTTGCAAATAAAGCAACTAATATTTTTTCAACAGTTAGAACTTCCTTGATGTTTACAAAAGGATTGTCCATGTTACAATCATCATCGTCGTTGTCGTCATCATCATCAGTAACGTTAAATAATAGTGGTGCCATCAGCACCAGTAGTAGTAATATTAATAGTGGTGCTCATAAAAAGTCATCTTCTATTGGAAGCATTCCTGGAAACGACAATGACGGCAACAATAGTAATAATGGTAGTGGCGATGATGTTATATCTGGTGCTAATGAAGGAGACGCTTTAACCAATTATCCACCAACAAATTTTACAAAAGATGCAAAAAACACAACGGATGATAAAGAGATTGAAAAAAACGGAGCTGCTAGAATTAAAAATTTAAATGTTTCTGGTAGAGTGGATTATGTTTTACAGGTAAATCGGAATTGAAATCGACGCGTATTTCAGATGGGAAAATAATAATTAATATATTATTTTATTTATTTTATTTTATGTAATTAGGAAGGATTATTAGATGTTAGTTACATTAATGCTATAACTGTACATTTGAGCTATTGGTCAGATTTAGATGCTGTTAATTTTATTTTAAAAGAAATTGATAGAGAAGAGGAATGAAAGGATTGATCATAAATTTATTTATTTAATTCATCCATATTTATACATTTATTTGCTGTTACATATCACTATTTTTTTTATTTTGAGAAATAAATATTAAGTAATAAATTTATTCGTAATTTCAATTGAACTTTCTAATGATTAATTTTTACACTGTTACACCAGAACTTTGAAAATATTATTATTCTTGTGAGACCCTAAGATAATTTTTGATTAGATTTTTTTATTTTTAAAGAACAAAAATGTCTACAAAAGGCGAGGTATCAGTTGTGAAACCTGTTGAAGAAATTCCACAAAATCCAAAACCTGACAAGAAGAAAACTAAAGCTAAGAAAAAAGAAGAGGCTACCACCGATTTTCCTTTAGAAGTGAGTTGAATCTTGTGAAATCTTTATATATTTATATATTGTACCAAAATTCAAAAACCTTTTTTGTAAAGATTGATCCACCACCAGAATACCTTCAACATAGAATTAAATTATTTGAAGAATGGAAAAAAGAATATGATGAAGAAATTAAAAGTAATCTTTTTATATTAAATTATGAAAACTATATATCGTTGATAAAGAAAGATAAAATTATATTTTCATTTAGAAAAACCACGTGTACCAATTACCATTACCTTTCCTGATGGAAAAACCACTCAAGCAACTGCCTGGGAAACTTCGCCTATGGATATAGCTAAAGGAATATCCAAATCTTTGTCTGAACGCATTGTAATTTCCAAGGTCAGATTCAATCGGTCGTTTTCTTGTGAAATATTGTTTTTCTCCTAATGTCGCTACTAAAATTTTTGGTTGGACTTTTTTTTTGTATATAGGTTGATGAAGTGCTATTTGATCTTTTGAGACCACTTGAAAATGATTGCAAATTGGAGTTTTTAGATTTTGACCACGATGAAGGTAAATCTTGTTCTATTTAATTAGAAAAAGGATATTGTAATTATTTAGAAAAATTCATATTGATTTGTTTCACAGGAAAAATGGTATTTTGGCATTCCAGTGCACATGTTCTTGGAGAAGCTTGTGAAAGACATTACGGATGTCATCTTTGTATAGGACCACCATTAGATGATGGCTTTTATTATGAAATGGCTATTGACAAAAGGTGATTTTTGAATTTCTACAGTATGATATTAAATGCTGATAGTTATTAAGAACCATTCTTTTTGTATTAGAGTTGTACATCAAGGTGATTATAAACCACTTGAAAAAATTGCTAATAATATCATCAAGGAGAAACAACCTTTTGAACGTCTAGTTATATCAAAGGAAAATTTATTAGAAATGTTTAAAGTATTAAGGATTAGGATTAATCTACTATTATTTTAAATAAAAAATGATTACAGGTTATTAATTTATGGTTAATTTTTAGCATAATCAATACAAAGTGCACTTGATCAAATCTAAAATTCCGGACGGAACATCCACCACAGTATATCGATGTGGTCCATTAATAGATTTGTGTCTTGGTCCTCATATACCTCATACTGGCAAAATTAAAAGTTTTGGTGTCACAAAGGTACAAAAATTATCATCATTTATATTCACAATTGAATTTTGTATTTATTTTTATTTTTCAAAAAATAAATGGTTTTAGAATTCAGCCTCATATTTTCTTGGTGATGCAAGTAATGATTCTCTTCAACGTATATATGGAATCTCTTTTCCAGATAAGAAACAAATGGACGAATACAAAAAATTCCTTGAAGAAGCTGATAAGCGTTATCATAAAAAAATTGGGCAGGTATATATATATATATATAGTATATATTTTAGAAATATAAACAACTGATTGAGATATAGAATATAACATTTTGAATGTGATTTATATAGGAGCAAGAGCTTTTCTTCTTTGATGATTTGAGTCCTGGAAGTTGTTTCTTTCTTCCACATGGCGCTAGAATTTACAACACGCTTATTGATTTCATTAAGGTTGCATTTTCTGTTAGTTGTAATGTATCATTACTGAACTAGAATCATTTTAAATAGTAAGTTTTTAAAAATTTACAGTCGGAAAATCAAAAACGTGGTTATCAAGAAGTAATTACTCCAAATTTGTATAATACAAAATTATGGGAACAATCAGGACATTTGCAGAATTATGAAGTAAGTTGATATTTTTGTTGATAGTCAAAGTCATTGAGATTATGATTTATTTACAAATTAAAATCTTTTAATAAGGAAAATATGTTTTGTTTCGACATCGAAAAAGAAAAATTCGCATTAAAACCAATGAATTGTCCAGGTCATTGTCTGTTATTTAAGCATCGTGATAGGTCATATCGTGAATTACCAATGCGTCTAGCGGATTTTGGAGTGTTACATCGTAATGAATTGAGCGGTGCATTATCAGGATTGACACGTGTCAGAAGGTTTCAACAAGATGATGCACATATTTTTTGTAGAGAGGATCAGGTTAGCATATAAACATAAAAGTTTTGTAATCTTATCATGCCAGTTTAATTTATTTGGATATTATTTGTATGAACATAGATAGAAGAAGAAATAAATTCTGCTTTAGAATTTTTGAAACATGTGTATGGAATTTTTGGTTTTACTTTCCAATTGAGATTATCCACTCGTCCCGAAAAATATTTGGGTAAAGTTGAAACATGGGAATTTGCTGAAAAGGTAGATGAATTTTAGTTTATTGATTTATTTGATCATATTATGTATGTATGGCTTATTATATAATTAAATAACTTATGATGGCTCTTTTCCATCTTGAATAAAGAAATTAGAAACAGCGCTTAATAGATTTGGAGATCCTTGGGGAATTAACCCTGGCGATGGTGCTTTTTATGGCCCAAAAGTATGAAAATTAATATTGTACGATTATATTATACACGTTACAGAGTTATTTATTATTGCTTGCCATTAATGGATATTATAGATTGATATTACAGTTTCAGATGCTTTAAAAAGGAAACATCAATGTGCTACATTACAACTTGATTTCCAACTTCCAGAACGTTTTAATCTTGAATATCGTACACAAACTGTGGATGATGCAGAACACAGTTATGCTCGTCCAGTAATGATTCATCGTGCTATATTAGGATCAGTAGAACGTATGATTGCCATTTTGACAGAAAGTTTTGGTGGAAAATGGTTAGTGTCTTGATGAATTGATTTTACAAAATACATTTACTCTTGCTTGATTTTCTATTTTCTAAATTATTATTATTTGGTTTTTTTTTTAAAAAAAATTTTTTAAAGGCCTTTTTGGCTATCGCCACGTCAAGTAATGGTGATACCAGTTGCAAACAGTTTTAGTGACTATGTAAAGAAAGTTGCAGGTGCATGCTTTGATGCCGGTTTGTATGTTGAAACTGATTTGGGAGAAAACACACTAAATAAAAAGATACGAAATGCAGAAATAGCACAATTTAATTTTATTTTTGGTTTGTTTATTCTTTTTAAATCCTTTATCATCATTTGCTCAAAAGTGAGATTTTAATATAAATAAATATATGTTTACTTTCTAAATAGTTGTTGGTACTCAAGAAGAATCCACAAATAGTGTCAATATTCGTAATCGAGATGATGCGGGTACTAAGGCTAAAGGTGAAACAATTCTTTTAGAAGAAGCCGTTGAGAAAATGGTAAAATTAAAAATGGAAAGAAGGTTGAAAAATAGTCTTATATGAAAACAACCTGAAAATTAATAAATAAAAAGTTGTGCTTTAATAAATTAGATAACTAAAAGTTTTGAGATGATAATATATAAATAATATAATCTATAACTTCTTAATGACAAAGACCTAATATAGTAATTATGTTTCCGTGTTCTACATATAGGGCGTGGACAATATATTTTATTTGTTTATTCGTTTTATTCGAATTGTTAGTTTATTTGCTTTGTTATTCGTTTTATTTGAATTATCGAATTATCGAATTATTCGTTATTCATTTTATTGAATAAACTTCCAATTATAATTCGAATATTCAAATCATAACGAGAAAAACAAATAATTCGAATAAATCTTATTCGAATAGAGACCCTAATCAAGCATTTATAATTGTATAAAGTGATTTTAATTCAGTTTGAACATTATTGGCTGTGTGCTAGGTAAAATTAAAATATTTACCGGAAAAATGAAAATTCAGCCGGAAAAAACCGGCAAATAAAGTGAGTTTTGTGCGCTGGATGGCAGTAATAGCGATAAGTTTTTTATTTCAGGCTATATAGGCATTTTCATTAGTATGCTCTCGATCACATAGTGGACAATATGATTCTGATATACGTTTTAGAGTGAAAATAATTTGGATATATAGGCGATGGATATAAAACATCAATATTTACAAGTTTAAGTAATCTTTTCATATATTCTATTTTCAGATTCAATAGTTCCTGCATCACTTTTACGCTTTTCCCGTTATTTTTCTTCTGGAATATTTAAAATAGGACTATCAACAATAGGTGTATCGACATTAGGCGGACGAAGCATAAAATCAAAGACATCTCTATCTTTTGGAAACATTGCTTTCTTTATCCATACATGTTCTCGGTGCTCCTAAAATTCGTAATGAGAATGAACTTTTATTTGCAAGATTATCAACAATATCTTTTTGTCGCGTGGCATTGGAAGTTTTTTACAAAAAAGCTCAATAAATGATAATATTTTTAAGTCGCATTTCAAATGTTGAGACATTTTTTTCGAAATCGGTACTACTGGCAACAGTCATAGTGGTTTATCCCACTATGGATATATCTCTAGACAGGTTTTTGAAAAGACATTATAAAGTGAATTTCGTACATCTTTAAGTGTGAGATTTTATCAAATGTTTCTCGAGACAAATCAAAATCAATGAAAGGACGAAGTGAGTATCTTTACCTAAAAATTCTCTACACCATCATCACGAATTTTATATAAATATTTAGCTATATATTTTTCGGCACGGTGACCACAGTGGTAGAACGTATATTTTGTAATCAAGTAAGTGCCAATCAATAAAAGGAATTCCGCATTAATATTAATAAATATAGTATTATGTTTCTGATTCTTTTATTTCGAAAAAATGGATTAAATAAATTGAATTTTATAATAATAATAAAAAAATAGTTTACAAAAAAAACACGTTTATTATATTATAAATAAGGATGTAATTAAAAAAATTAATTATAAAAAGGAGAAATAAAACAAGCACCATTCAAATTACATAGTTAATTTTAATTAGCAAAATCATTAAATCATTAAAAATAATAATAAGCAATGAATAAAAAAATTTAATAAATTTTTTAAACAATATCAACGACCCTAGATTCAGTGATAATATCGTCTTCATTATTGGTGTTGACGGTTTTAGAAGTTTTCTTTGATTGCACTACCAAAATACTTGAAGAAACTCCACCAAACAAAAATGATTCGGCAACGTCTCCCAAAGATTTACGTGTCTCGTCACCATAACTACCTCCAATATTCTTAATCACCTCCAAAAATTCAGCTCTATGATTGAGTGCGCCACTACTATATCTACCACGTCCTATGACTACCAAATCTTTACGTTCCACTATTTTCTTGGCTTTCTCAACCGCAGTTTGTAATGGTGTCGCTGACAACACATCAGTATATCTGATACGACTATTTGAACTTTTTTGTTTTTTGTATTTTTCAATTAGTTCATCATCCAATTTTTTTGATTCATGTCCTTCACCACCACTAAGAACCGTTGATGCAATTGAAACCTAAAAATATTATGGTAAAAATTTAATTTTATTTGATTGATTTTGATATTGATTAATTAAAAAAATTACGAAAAAATCATTTACCTTGTGTGTAAGAGGTGGTTTAACAGAACCTTCAGGTTCTTCTTCGCCTTCATGAAGTGCCAAATTAGTTTCCAAAACTGCATCATTATCCGTTGGTTCATTTGATTTTATGATTATCATAACTTCAACTTCAACATTAGGATTTTTGACTAACTTCACAACAAATTTTAACGCCTCTCTATCATCTTTACCGCCAAAAAACGGTAAGAAAATTTTGACAAACCCGCCTGAAGTCGAAGCGGGCAAATCTTTAGAAGTTTTTTGTCTTGAAAAACCAAGTCCCCTGTCAACGAAAACAAAAACATTAGCCTGCTCCGACAATAGATTGAAAGCCCCTTGAATATAATTTGATACTTGAGGACTAGTTGATTTATTTTTATGTGATCCAATCATCTCTTCAAACATATTCGATGGGTCCTCAATAACAGCACCTGCACCACCCCATGGCACAATAACCGAATCAGCATGGTTTTCACTGGCACTATCTGCTATTTGTTGAGCAAAATCTTGTCTCGATACTATGGCAAGATTAGGTTTAACATTGACAAAATTTAATTTGCCAAAAGTTCTAAATACATTCATAATTGGATCGTGCAAAATAGTTTCTTCACTTTCACTGAATTTAATAACTGTTGATATACGTTGTGTCAATTCCACAAGCCTTAGCACGTGAACGGTCAAACTACCACTACTATTTCCATCTGATGAGCTCGATGCTGAATTTTTTCTTTTCTTATCAACAGCAACAGTTGCTTTATCAGTAACGGAATCGGAATTTTTTGCTAAAGTGGTTACAGTGGTAGTTGTTGTTGTTGCGGTAGAATCTCTTGTCGAGGAAGTGGGTTGAGGATCAGTAGTTGATATTGTTGATAATGCAGGATAAAGCGATGAAGAAGTTTGTAACAGTTGAATGAGTGTCATCATAGCTGGAAGAAATTCAACTTTATCTAAAACCACCAATAAATTTTTATCCTTTTTTGCCTTTGATGATGAATAAGCTGAGTGACCAGTCACTTCTTTTTCGTCAACATCACCCAATTTATTATTAGTTTCAGGTTTGTGTTCGAATTTTCGTTGATATTTATGTGGATATATCCATATTGCTAACGGTGTTGTAGCAAATGTTGTTATAAGTGCCCTATTAAAAAAAAAAAAAAAAATCGTTTAAAAAATAAATAAAATAGGTTTGGTTTAATGAATGATGATAATTACATTATAACCATGATAACAAAAACTTTGGCATCAATAACTCCAGCATCATAACCAATATTAAGAACAATCAATTCAACAAGACTGTATAAGATAAAAAATAAATGTATATATATATATATATATATATATATATATATTAGTGAGAAAAAAAAAACTCCTTAAATATAAATAAATAAATAAATAAAATAAATACCCTTTACAACTCATAAAAACACCAACGGTCAAAGATTCTCTCCATGTTAATTTATTTAATCTAGCTGCGAGTGTACAGCCAGAAATTTTACAAAACACTGCAACCACCGTAACTAAAATCACCCATCCAAAAGCATTAGGGTCACTCAAAAGTCCAATTTGTGTTTTCAATCCCGATAATGCAAAATACTAATATAAATGTTTTAAAAAAACATGGTTAATAAATATATATAATAGATGCATTTAAGAAATAAAAACTAATAAAATGGAGATGATAATAATAACTTACAATTGGTAAAAATAAAACATTAACTAAATCTTCAATTTTTTCAGTAATACCAACAGCAAAACCACCCTCGTGCGGCATAATAACACCAATTACAAAACCACCAAAAATGGCATGAATACCAATTATGTTTGTAACAAAAGCAGAAGTAAGCACCGTTAACAATGTTATGGCGGTCATTGTCAATGTTGGACCATTATCATTACTTCCAGTCTTGTGAATAAAAAATAATAATAAAGGACGAACGGCAAACACTACTATAAGAACCCAAGCAATAGCAAGTAACAAGATGTACAATGCGGTAAGCATATTTGATGAATTGATGATTGTAACAACCAAAGCCAATAATATCCATGCAGCTACGTCATCTACAACGCCGGCTGAAAATGCCGTTAATCCTGCTACTGTTTTTAATAAATTTAATTCTGTTAAAATACGTGCAAGTACTGGAAAGGCCTATTATATAATATAGATTAGTGTGTAAAAAAAAGGTTAGTTTGATCAAATTTAAAACAAAAATAATTTCAAAAACCTTTTTTACCGTAATTGACATTGCGACACCAATAAAAAGTAGGTAACTACTAAAAGGAACAGACTGATCACTAAGTTGAGTATACAATCCATAACCTACACCGACACCAAAAGCAAAAGGTAAAAGGATTCCAGCTATCGAAATCGTAGCAGAAGTTCTACCATATTTTATCAATATTTTTGGATTCAATTCCACACCAACAATGAACAAGAACAAGACCAAACCAATGTTTGCAAGTAGATTGAGCAAAGGAATGGATTCGCTAGGAAAGATGGCTTGTTGAAATCCAGGAATACGACCCATAACCGATGGACCGAGTAAAATTCCACCAACTACTTCGGCAATAACACGTGGTTGTCGTAGAGGTGCTATCGCGAAATGGACAATACGTGTAAAGAAGATGATGAGAACTGCCTTTTTTCACATTATGATGATTGGTGATGATGATTAGACCAAGGTTTTTAAAATGCCAACAAATAAAGAGAGAGTGAGCGAGAGAGTGAGATATGGGGTAATATTTATGAATTAGTATTCTAGATGTTTCACGTATTTTGTATTCATAATATATTGTATTTATGATATTTGTAATAAATATTTGAAATTTGAAATTTTTGACATTTATAAAATGGTTACTATGTGAACACTTGAAAAAATTTAAAAATTTTTTTATAATGAAATAGATACTTACTTGTATTATGAATAAAGTAATCGGTTCGCCAGCATTATAAGAAGCCGGATTGTGACCGGAAAGGACACCACCTTGTTCTTTGGCCATTCTTTATTATTAATTGCTAGGTTTATAATAACTAGGACTATATGAAACTATTTATTTAGATCCGGGTTGAAAAAAAAAAGAGAGAAGGCAATATGTTTATATAAAGAAATATTTTATCAACAATCCCATAAAATTTATGCGATCTGATGTAAAATTGCGAATTTTTGTGTAAAAAAAAGAATAATTGTATTTTTTTTAGAATTTAGAAAGCAATTATTAATCAGAAAGGAGAAGAATAATAATTAATTGCATTATCAGGTTTCACATTCGAACGAATTTGACAATGTTGAACTTTTATTTATTGTGTGAATGACCCGTGTGAAAAAAAATTTTAGGAGATCAAAACAAACAAACATGATAATGACAAGATTTTTTTTTTTTTAAATGTGCAGATTGGCAAATAGTATAAAAAGGTTTAATATTGTCCTGTTAAAATAATGTGCTACCGTTTTCTCCCAAATATTCCAGTTAGAAGAGTCTTTGCTTTGAATGGCGGTTATGAAATCATTCGAAATTAAGGAATTTTATTGGTTAAAACATTTAAGTTTAGTGTTTGTCGTTACACGCAATCTAGATTTATCACCCGGGAATGACAGGGTAACTCGAATGAATCAGGAAAAAAAAAATAGGCTAGGGGCGACTGAT
>CAUDNR010004236.1:1771-14271 GCA_958430865.1 Entrophospora sp. SA101 | reverse complement strand
CAATGAAATTATCATTGTTCCATTCAGAAATATCTTTTTTCAATTCGTCATTTTGTCCAATCCCCCATTGAATGGCACAATCCCAGATATCTATTTCCTTCATTTCTAAATCATCTTTTGCCAATATGGATATAAGCATCGATTCTTCTATATCTTTAAACTCCACATTAGATTTTAAGAATAATTCTGGGTTCTCATAAAATATATCATTACAGTATTCTTGAAGTAAACTGAATGATTGGTGTTTGGATGAAATTTTATGAATGTAAGCTAGATTTTGTTGAATCCATTCTTTTTCTTTGATGATCAAGTGATTTTTGTAGATGGTCAATTAATTCATTAACATCTAATTCATCACACATACAAAGAAGTTCAAGAATTTCATCTGGATTCAGATTTTTTGTATCAATAATTCCATTGTAAATATATCTTTTTAAAAAAAATTATTTATTTGTAAATTTATAAAAATATATATGCGTGTGTGTGTGTGTAGAATGAATCAACAAACTAAATTATAATGGGTCAAATTAAATTATTCTTCTTACATTAAAAGAACTTCAAATATTTTTGAAGAAATATTTCCTTTTTCAAATAAAATAATGCCACCATCATCATATCTTTTTATCCAATTATCTGATAATGCTGTTTTAAAATATGATGATCTTGCTTTCAAAATAGTTGAATGAGCTTTAAAGGTTCTAACATCCTCCTCATCCGCCCCTACTTTAATCTCTACATCATAATAATCCGTTCCATTCAATAATTTTGTTAAATCATTTACAAGTTGACCGATATATTTTAATGGCAAGTTATCTTCATTAGAATCAATAAATCTATTAAATAATGTATTGAAACTTTCTAAAGACAAAAGGCTATTATTATTATTATTATTATTATTATTATTATTATTAGACATTGAGGAGTAATTTTTTTTTAAAAAGATGATTTTTCACAAACTTTGAATAAAAAAGAATACCTTTTATGGTATCACGGGGGAGGGAGTCATGCATTATGTAATTATGTTTTGTACTGACTGCGTAATCAATCATACAATTTTAAGACTACGTTCGTTAAAAAAAAAATTTTGCGCAATAAATTATGTTCTCACACACACATATATCACACATATATCCCATTTGATCAAACCATTCGCGCAATGTCTAACCTGATTCGTACTTTTCTACCACGCCTAATTGGGAACCTCAACTCATGTTTCGTCTCCTGGTGCTCGTAGAATCTCAACTCGTACCTATACTAAATTATCTAGAACATAGAATTTTTAACAGAATATGAAAAACGAGGAAAAGAGTCTGCAAACAAGTTGGAGGAATCCCTCACAGTACAAGGAAAAAAGTCGGAGGAATCTCTCACGGTAGTATTTCCCTTTATAAACCTGAACAAATTCGATAAAATAACTAACAGGTTTGTTATTTATGAAGAGGGTTATCGAATATAAGTTCTTGGTAGAATCTGAAAAACAAGGCAAGAGGTCGAAGGAATCTCTCACGGCACAAGGAAAGAAGTTGGAGTAGTTTCTCACAAAAAAAGTTGGAGGAATCTATCATAGTACAAGGAAAGAAATCTCTCACGGTAGTATTTCCCTTTATAAACTTAGACAATTTTGATAAAATAACTAACAGATTTTGCAATTTATAAGGGAGTTATTGAACACCGAGTTATGGTGGCTGAACATAAGTTCCTATACATTATTGTCGAAGCTATGGTTATAAAATCGTGGGTTGAAAAGAATGGTGAAAAACGTGACACGGAAAAGAATGATGAAAAAGGAAACTTCTATTTTAAATATCTAGATAGCTAACGTCACAAATTTGTAAAATTTAATTTTCTGACTTATATATTCATCTCTGCTAAAAATATATATTGATAAAGTTTTTGTTCATATCGTTTGATTTTTAACATGTGTATATGTGTGCGTGCAATGCGGCAATAAGAGTATTGTAATTTTATAATACATTCGCATGCAGAGATTCTTTAATTTTGTTTTAGCCGACCCTATAGAAAATAAATGTGATATAACATATTGTTTTATAAGATCTTTTGATCTTACTAAAATTTGAATTATTATTGATTTTCATCAATTTGATTAATTAACAAATTTTGGGCTTTGGCAGTTTCTTCTTGATTAGAATCTCTTTTTAGCAAATTTCATCAATTGCTCTTTTTAATTCATAGAGTAGATGGCCAGCAGGGCTTAATCATATATTATCAGGCACATAGAAAAATAACAAGTAATTTGGGAGCTTGAACTTCTACAATTTAAACATCAGAAATTTCTAATAACATATATATATCTTCTATATAGACAACATTTGTGTTAAAATAAGCCAATCATGGCTTGTTTTACATTTAATGGTCCATTCTATTCTAATGTAAACAAATCAAATTGATCCATTTGATATACTAGAGATGCACTTTTAAGTTATCTAGACTCATACAGCAGTACCTTGAAGAGCAAAGAGTCTATGCAGGTTCCGTATTCCGTACATCTGCGCCTCTGTAGTAAATCATGCTTTGTATGGAACAAAATATGGAATCAAAGATCGTACAGACTGGCCCCCACCAATCAACCTTTTCAGAATTCACAAATTCCGTACAAAAATTAAAAAATAAAAGTGTACTAGTACGGAACAAAAATAAATAGTATATGGAATTGAAAAGTTATACGGAATCTCTACTGACTGAAGAGCAAAGGCCAAGTTTTGAGGAAAATTTTCAAATGATTGAGGGTATGTGCAAGAGCAAGGATGTCCAAGCCAAGCACATATCTAACATTTCATTAGTAGATGGCCGACTAGAGACATCAGGACATCGAAGAACCTGAAACCTATATATCATATTGTCTGGTATATCAAAATGCTATTTTACCAAATAAATTAACTAGAATAAATACTGATGTTGTTATAGCAGCAATTATAGATGAAAATTTATTTTTAAAAAATTTAAAATGTAGCAATCATTTATACATACCAAACCCAATCTTTTAATAACTTCTTCCAATGTCATCATAATTATTTTCCTTGCTTACCTCTGGTGCTCGAAACCCAGTTGTGCCAACAATGCTACAAAATTTTCTGTTGTGGTCTCACTTCTTAGCATGACCAAAGTCAATTATAAAAATTTGTTTTGTCTGAGGATCAAAAACAGTATTATCTGCTTTAAGGTCAAGATGATCAATATTAAGATCATGCATAAAACTTACAGCCTAAAACAGTGGTTAACAAGAACCAAAGGTGATAAAAAATCAGAATTCACATAAAAATCTGTTTACTTCTAGAAGCTGTATGCAAATTGAATTCCATGTATTCATGTCAATGTTTTCCAATTTAGACAAAGTTTTAAGGTATGGCATTACAATTAATGCTTCATTATCTATTTCCAGTACTTCCAATGGCTTGATAGTGTGGTAAAATATATAGCTCATCAGATGTTTTTAGTATACATTTCACAAACACTATGCTGCCATCTTTTAATACAAGATCCAAGTCCAATGTGCCTTTGCGTAATATTATGGGACCTGCTGTAAACAGTGTAATAATTATGTCAGAAAAATTTACTGATTGTAATAAAGGAGCTGCAACTTAGGATTTCATGATTGATTGCAGAATTTAGTACATAAGAGATTGGAGATGTCACGAATTAATTAAATCAAAAATAAATTAGTTTTTTTAAGGAAAAAGAAAATAATAATAAAAATCACATTTTTGAAATGTAACTAGACTGTAAAGAAGTGACGGAGAGAGATTCGGTATGGTATGACTCTTGCAGAACACATGGTATGGTATGGCACATATTTTTCCATACTAAGTAGGCTTCGAATGAATTGAATTTTAGAGTGATTTGATTTGATTCAATTCAAAACCTCAAAATTTTTTTTAATGTCATATTAAATTTAGAGAACTCCGTTTCTATTCGTAATATAGTAATAGTCAATCTTAATATTGATTTATTTGTTTTATTATTATCCATTTTATTTGGATTGTTCGTCTTATTTCTTTAACAAAATAATATAAATTTACAATAATTATAATCTATATATTAATACTATGGTTACTATACTATGATTTAAGAAAAGTGACATCTACTACCATTTATCATTATTATCATTATATACAAGGATTAAGGAAAAATAGATAAAAAAATTCTTTAGCAATGTGCATATTTTATTAATAATTCGAATCATTGGTTTTATTCAAATAACCCTATTTGAATAGAAATATATTTTAATTCAATGAAATTATTCAGAAATGTCGTTTTTCAATTCATAATTTTGCCCAATTTCCCGTTGAATGGCACAATGGTTTTAAGAATAATAACAATTCTGGGTTCTCACAAAACATATTACAATATTCTTGAATAATAAAATTTTAATCCATTCTTTTTAAGTGATTTTGTAAATAGTCAATTAATTCCATCAAACTATATGTTACCAATCTTTAAATTTTTTGTCCTCGTTATTTACCTTCAATCAATTCATACATATCTTAACCTACCATTCAAAATTTCACATTATATATTCATATTTTAAGGTTCAAACTATTATAAATAATTATTTACTACCATCTGTTAAGTTGGTTTTATATTTAATAATTATCAATTTTTAAGCAGAGATCGAAGTTTGAAGAATTAAGCCACAGATATATATATATATTAAATTAGGGATTTTTACCTTAACAAAAGCAGTAATTTTTCAAATTAGCAACTTTTGAATTCTTTACAGTCCAATAGAATCAAGATTAAGAAAACAATAATTAAAACATATCCAAGATTACAATTGGAATCATGTAACAATTGAAACAATAAAAAATAGCCGGAAAAATACTAAATCAATAATCAAAGTTTAACAGAAGTAATGAAATAAATAAATAGTTTGATTAATCTACTTCCCTTTACAAATAGTCTGGATGTCAGTAAATTTATTGTGAACCTGAACAGGTGATCAATCAATAGATTAAAAAAGTGAAATTTCTTACCCACTTATTAATTTAAATAAAAATAATATTTTTTAGTGCTTATGGATATTTGCTTTTACGGGTATTAACATCTATCTCGGTTTAGTGTTAACGGATAAATTTTCTAGAACAAGCATGTTCGTAAATTGAGACTCGCTGTGTACTTACCTCGTCTATGATATTAATATTATGCAAATTTGATATATTTGGATTATATTAATTCGTCAAAAACGAAGTATCGATCTTCCAATTTGAAAGGCATGAAATTAATTTACTTGAATGAGAAGAGGCGATGGTGGTAATTGAGACTAACATATTCAAAAGAATGCGGTTACAAAGTTCCCGTTAGTTTCGGTGCAGTGGTGGTAGAGTTAGACTAAAAAGATCTCACAGAAACAGCCTATTTAGATCCTTTGAGGTTTCCTGTCAAAATTTTAATCTTCAATTTTTTCAAGAGTATATCCATTGCTTATAAGACCTTTACAGAAACCATACTCTCTCTTATTTCTAAATGTCCCGATCTCAAATAATTGTAATGATATCTTCAAACGTACAATCTGCCTTTTGCTCAAAGGAACCGGCAGACTTGCGCCTTTCTCGATGTGACACAATAGAAGATAAAACAATTTCTCCTCTAAAAAAAAAAAAAGGTTGAATGAAGGTTGATCAATACTCACGTTTATACACGAGGCAATTTTGAAAATTAATATGCAAAGATTGATAACAAACATGGTGTACCAATCTCTTGCATAATGGATGTATGTACCTGGAAATACGGATGGATAAAGGAGAACTTATTTAATGATTGATAAGGAAAATTTGCTCGTTGTGAACTTTTCATTTATGCTTTCTATTTAACATCTACATACACAAATAAATTTGAATCGTCGTGTAACCCGGTTTTTTCATAATATTTTCATGTTGAATGAAAAAGAATAGTTATTATAAATTCTCTTTTATTTACAACCTTAGCATAAACATTAAGCGTCAATACTTTCTTTTTAAACAAGAAAAACCAAAAGGGTTATATGACTAAGAAAAAAGGCCCTTCCTTTATTTTCCCTCTTCGCGTTTTCTTTTTCATATAACATACATATATATACAATGATTTTAAGTTTAATTGTTTCCATAATTTCCACATTTATTATATTCACAACATTAGTTTATTTTAAAATTTCAAATAACATTAATAAAATTAATAAAACTAATGGATTAAAAGGAAAAACTATTTTATTACTAATTTCTCATCCTGATGACGAATGTATGTTTTTTGGTCCAACTTTATTAAATTTAAAATCTAAAAACGATATAATTGTTTTATGTTTGTCTAATGGTAAGTATTATGAATATAAACTTTATTTATTTATTTATTTTATTTATTTAATTTATTTATTTATTTTGATCATTAGGAAATCAAGCAGGAATAGGTGAAATTAGAACGAAAGAATTAGAAGAAAGTTGTTTAACACTTGGAATCAAAAGAACTCATGTCAATATAGAAAATAATCAGTAAATATTATTATTTACATTTCATCATTGTAATTATTACCTTAATTTTAATATTATTATAATACAATAATTAGATTATTACAAGATAATCCAAAAAAATATTGGGATCCAGTATTAATTTCAACCATAATTAAAGATTATGTTATTAAAAACGGAGTAGAAGTGGTAAGTAAAATTTTTGAATTAATTAGAAATTAGAGGATTAATTATTCACATGATTTAATGAATGATATCTTTTAGATAATAACTTTTGATAATAAAGGAATTTCTGGTCATTTAAACCATATTTCAGCGTATAATGGTGCAAAGTAAGATTATATATACATTTTATTTATTATTCCAATTGAAAAATACTAATAATAATTCAATTTTTTAGACATTTCATTAAAACATTACCTGAAACAAATGTTATTTTATATAAACTTGTAACAGTTAATATAATAAGAAAATATATTTCAATATTTGATTCATATTTAACATATTTAAATTTCATATTATCATCTGATAATTCTTCCGCTTCATCTTATTCTTCTTATTCATCATCATCTTCTCCGCCTGTTTTATCAAGGGATATCAACGGAGAACTAAATTCTACTTTTTTAAATAATTTTATTTTATTTATCTCATCGCAAAAACAATTTTATCAAACAAGAGAGGCGATGGAATGTCATAAGAGCCAATTGGTTTGGTTTAGATATTTGTATTTAAGATTTTCAAGGTATATGTTTATTAATGAATTAGAAAGAGTAAAGTAATTTAATTTTAATTAATAACAATAATAACAGTGATAACAATAATAAAAGTAATAACAATAATAATAACAATTGCAACGATAAAAAGTATTAAATAAATTTTATTTTTACAAAGGTTTTTTCAATAGATTAATTATTTTGAAGGCAAAAAAAAACCAACAGGTGAAACATACAAAATGATCCATTGATAATGGATTATAAAACCATTTATTTATTTTTAAATAATGAAATACACTCCAATCGCAAAAAAAAAATAGTTACCGGATAAAATATGAAAATTAATTTAATTCCAGTAATATAGTAGTGTGAGTTCAAATCCCAGTACATTAATGTATATTGGTTGCAGATTATGATTTGTGATCATTGTCAGTTCTGCTCTAATAAAAGTTCACATGAAGACAAGGTTGCTTGCCAAAACTTTGTCGAAATTCTAATAAGCAATTAGTGCGTGTACCTTGCCAAAATCCCCAAATGCAGAACTAGATTTTAAGAGAATTTAGTGTTAGAGAAGAAATTACCACAAATCAGTTTGATATAATAGAACTTTTAGCTGTTCATTCACCATAGAGCAACATCATAATGATAGATCAATGATGAATCGTCACTTAGTCAACATGAAAGAATTAAATCTTAAAAATTTAAATGATTATTTAATTCGTGATCCATCATCAGTGAAGGAAAGGATCTACATAGTAAAATTCTGGGATAAGCATCATAGTAAAATCAATTAGTGTCCATAATCTGGAACCACTGCAGAAATAACACAATATTTTACATGTAGGTTTGTTTGTACTTTAAAATTTACTAAATAATCGCCAGTAAAATGCTTTAATTCCCTAAATGCACGCTCTCACCCATTCCCAAGGGAGGTGCACTTGAGAGGTTGACTGTGTCTTTCTGGACTTTATGGTATTAGTAATTAATAATAATCATCATTTTATGGCATGGAATTTCTCTGTGATTGGTTAATAATGATCAACAAGTTTATTTGGCCTGATTTTTATATTGACAGCACCCCTATTGTTATAATAACTTAATTTCTATTGAAATAAATAAATAACTAAATACTAAGAAAAAATCAAAAATCTTCATAATAAATAAATCATTTTATATTCAAACTATTTAACTTTTCCATTAAAAGCTGAAAATGTTTATCTGTACTTTCTTCAATTTGTTTAATTTTCTTTTCAATCTCTTCAAGTTTATCTGTACTTTCTTCAACTTGTTTAATTCTCTTTTCAATCTCTTCAAGTTTATCTTCAAGTGTATTGTCCGAAAATAAAATATAGTACTGATCAACAAGATTCCAAGGATTATTTTGATCATTGTTGAAAATAGGTTGATCTAATGAGTATTCTTCTGCTGGTTTTAATAACACAAATAGTGCATGTGAAAAGCTTAAAACAATTAAAAATAATATCAACAAAAATGAAAAGACTTTTTCAGCAACTCCTAGAATTATCGCATAATAAACTCCAAAATATTCAAATGCTCTAAAGAATAACATGAATCTCAAATCTAATAATAAATTAGTCAATGAAATCATCCATCTTTCTGGTGGTGTGCCATTACGTAACCAATAGATTGAAGCAATTATTGGTAGCAGATAAGCTCCAACATCTAACATCAATAAATATTATTATATACTATTACTGATAAGGGTTATTTTAAGTAAAACTACATCTTACCAAAATAATTCCAATAATCTTTGATATATTTTTTCTTTCTCCAAATAAATTGTCTGAATTCAATACTCAAAAAAAATGAACCAAGAGCAATACAAACAGTTAATGAATTATTCCTAACTCTATCAGAAAAGGTGTCTGGACTAGTAGTAACAACAGCAAAACTTAATAAAAATATTGTATAAATTAACCAGATTCTTGTATGATAAAATCTTCCAAATTTATTCCATTTGAAATCAGAGATAAATTTCCCAATCCAATGTTTATAAATTTCCATATCATCCAAATCATTAATAAAATTTGATGTTGGTTTATATAATATTTCATATCCAAAGTTATACTTACTTTCATAATTTATAAATCCAACAAAGGGTATTAAAAGCAAAACTCCAGGCTTTTAGAAAATAATTAAAATAAATAAATATGTGTAGATGTATAAAATAAATGGAATTTAAACCTTTAATATATTACCTTTTTTGATTTACTTGATTTAAATTTATTGGAGTTAATATTCAGAACATTTAAAACACATTTTGAATATTTTATGATTTTTAAATAAGAATTTTTTACATAATAATTGTTGAAAGCATAATAGAAATGCCAAAAACTATAATTTTTCAAAATTGACACTCTATTGTTTTTTGGTTGATAAAATGATTCAAAGAAATCAATGTTATTGTTGAATTGAAGTAGCATTGTTGAATTTTTTATGAAAGATTTTGAGATGGAGTCTTGAGGAGTTTTTTTTAATTTTGAGAATTTAGAAATGATGATTTTTAATAGACTCATATTTGATTCAGGATCATCCAAAAACCAATAAAGACATGAATCTACCACAATCTCTATAACGAGATCATTATCTTCTTCTAATGCTTTGTATAAAAGTTCTTTTCCATATTTAGTGAAATAATAAAAATCTTTAGTCAAGTATAGAATCATCTCTTTATAAGGTTGTCTAGAAACTTGATTTTTGCCAAAGTAAACTGTATTGTTGATTCCAGGAAAAATATCTTTAACATCAAATAAAAAATCATTGTTAATTAAACTTAAACCACCTTTATCTTTTAAATCATCCCACTTATTATCACATTTTCTGATATATTTAACATATAATTTAAACTTTTCATTAACAGCAAAAATTTGTATATACTTCATTGTTATTAATATCAAATCATTACAAAATAAAGCACAATGAACAATTTTCTCATCACCAGATATACAATAATTTTCACTAGTATATATTTTTTCCTCCTTTTTTTCTTTTTGGTCATTATTGTTATTGTTTTTGTCACTGGTGGTTTTTTTGTTTATTTTTTTTTGAGCTATTATATTTATATGTTGAAAGTAATTATCATAATCTACGTTCCATTTAACCTTATTTCCTTCTAAAATTATAAGAGTATTTTCTTTAGGTTTATTGTTTGGAGTGAGAGGAGGTTCTAATTTTTTAACGTTGTTTTCAATTATTTTATCAATTATTTTATTATCTGTTTTATCTACTTCTAGAGATGTCCTGCTAGAAAGGTATGTAAGGTGTATTTCATTATATAGTTGACGTAATTTCATGCATAAATAATCAATTTCCCAATCTTTCAATTTAAGCATCATTTTTTTAATTTCTTTTGATACCTCTTCATTAATGAGCTCTTGAATATACATAAATTCATCAATAACCATAATAATATATTTATTATGAATAATTGGCCCAAATTCAACATCTTTGTTTTCCATGTCTTCCATTACAGATTTATTTAAATACCCAGTAATGTCTATTTCAGTTTTGAGATTATAAGGATCCATCAATATATAATTATAGTTATTTTGGTCTTTATCAAAATATATAACTAACAAAAACTCCAAGTATTTATTTGGCATGTTTTCTTCTGTTTTTTTTTCTAAGATTCCTTCTTCCAAACTTCCTTTTTCTAACATGTCAAATTTATCTTCATGATTACTTACATAAATAAAGCCTATCTGCTTAATATTAACATTTTTTTTAAATTCATCTATAAAATGGATTATATTTACAATAAAATGCATGTTAAATAATTATCATCATAGTGATAAAAGAATTATATTAATGTTAATTATGTATATAATAGACACTTACATGATGAAACTGTTATATTCTGTTCTAATGAATAGACTACTATTTTTGAATTTTGATGATAATCAACTACAATTAAAGGTTTATTTGCATACTTTTTATTATTGAAAACAACATAATCATTAGATTTTATATAATAATTTTGTTTGTATTCTAAATTATCATGATCCCATTGTGATATTAATGAATTATCAGCAGTAATTAGAAAATAATTGGAATAATAATAAATTCTTGGAATATGATCACTATGAATGTTATATGTTGAGTCATGAGTTATTGTATTTCCTGATATTTTCATAAGATATAATTTATAAAGTTCTTGAAGATTTTCACTTCTTTTTATGATCATTAAATCATTATCTTTTTTGAAAATAATCTTGACGAATTTACAAATTCCTCTGACAGAAGTATATTCACTAAATTTAATACTAGAAATTACTTGCCCACCTTCTTTTAAGTTATGAATTTCTAAAAATACATATATAGTATTTTAGAATAAGAATTTTTAAAACAGAAGGAAATTAAGGTAACTATAATTACTTACCACAATGTTCAGTATTATTATTTTTTATAATTATATAATAATTATCAGACACACCATCTATGCAAATTTTGGCAGAATCATCAACATATTCATATTTTCCATAATGACACAATCGTAATCTATTATCGTGAATATTAACCACCACCTTCCATCCATTAATGATTTTATCTTGTCTACTATGAGTCACAATATATTTAGAACTAGGACTATACTTTATCTCATCAATATAACTAGTATGGTCAAATTTTTCATCAAAGGGAGCTTCTATAACAATCTCTTGCATTTTTATCTTTTTTAAAAAAATAAATAAATAAATAAATAGTTTATATATATATATATATTAACAATTCCACATTTATCCATTATCAACACATATTTATTATTGTTGTATCTTTCAAACAAAGTTTTTCGTATACAAAAATAATAACAACAATGGATAGTTTTTCTTTCTATTCAGTTAAAGTTCAGCATGGCGCAGAATGTTTGCAGAAATCATGTTATAAGTGTAACACTTCTAGAATGATAATAATATTGACCTCAAATGTTAAATAAATAATATGATCAATGGAATGTTGAAGACTAAAAGTTACCGACAAACTATATATCGATTTGTTGAAAATATTAGGTTGTTCTCATTCCTTCGTTTTCGTATGTGCCAATACATATTTCATCATTATTAACATCTACCTCCGTTAAAAGCGCAAAGTCAATCATTTTCTCTGAAAAAATCGGTCAGCTTTGTATTTTTTTTTTTTTACGAATTGATATGATCCCATTTACGTTTAATTGGCAATCCGTTTATGAATGGGTGCAATGTCGATCATTTTATTATGAAATTTTGTTACTAATTGTTATTAAACAACCTTAGAATTCTTTCAGGCTTGTTAAATACCTCTTTAAAATTCTTTTGCAGTTATTTTATTGACTTGACTT
>CAUDNR010004235.1:0-46783 GCA_958430865.1 Entrophospora sp. SA101 | reverse complement strand
AATATCAATTATGATCAAAAACCATCCAATAGTGGATGTGTCCCTAAGAATGATGCAGTTGTATATCAAGACAAGTCAGCAACTATTTTATATGAACAATCTTACAGCCCAAAAGAATACACTCTGTCACACTATTTAGGTGACTTTTCTAAGCTTGCACATAATAGCGTTGATTATTTAAATTATCACTTTACACAATATGGTAATTGTACTACTACCACTGCAAAAAACTTTTAAATCCATGAGTATTCACAGATAGTAAGTATTTTTTTGTGCATGTGATGTCTGATTTTTTTACATATATACAGGGCTAAGTTTTATCAATATTTTTAGAATATAATGTTTCGGTGTATGTTACAGATATTATTTGTATTAAAACATATAGAATATATGAAGTATTAAGTTTTAGAATACCAATATCTTATTCTGAAAGATGGAATTTGTTTCATATTGCAAAATTCGGTGCTCTTTTGGAGGTATTACATTATTATTTTTTAGCATAAAATATCTCATTTACAATTCATTTATCAACTTTTCCATTATATATAGATGTAAAGGGGAAAATGTCAAGAGAACATTTTTTAAATAACGATAATACCCATTGTGTGGACAGATGGATAAAGATACCCCAAAACACAAGAAAAACCAAAATTTGTGAATGCATAGCTTTGAAATTTTTCTTAATAAAGATTGCTTATTCTTAAAATATATCACTACTTTTTTTTCAATATAAATAGTAAACATCATCAATCACAAATATAGTTTATTTCATTTTTAAGAAATACTGTGCTTATCAGAAATTTTTTGATATTGTGGGAATTATATGGTGAACGGAGTGTTCCACAAGTGTCCAAATAAGTTAATTCCTATTGCAGTTGGTCCCTCTCGGGGAATCCTATAACTCCAATGAAATATGTTTAAACTTTAAAATCTAAAGGCTTGATAACCAAGCAGGCTGTGAAAATAATCTTTCTGTGATTCTATTTCCAAATGCTCAATCAATAGCCATCAGAGTTTTTTTCATTTATATCAGTAAAAAAATTTTTGTAAAGATTCAAAATTGATTATTATAAAATTTTGGAAATGTTACAAATTTTCAAAATAACAGTTAAAAATCCGCATATATGATTGATGTTTATTATTTTTAATGACCAACGCCAATGAAAAAGAAATAATTAATCATAGGATTTCATTTCTCTTCTAAGGATTTCTGCTTTTTGTTGGGTAATAACACACCTTCATTCTGTTTTCTTTCTTAATGTTTATTCTTCTTTTTCCTTCTTGGTAAATTCATGAGTAATCCTTTCTTTTCTTAGATAAGCTTCAAGTTTCTGAGTATCATTTATTTTGAAAATATAAGGAGCAATTTTTTCACCTTGTTTCTTCAAAATACTTCTGATTGTACTATAATTCTTGGGTTTCATAGTAGACCTAATGTAAATTAGCTTCATATTAATTATTTTTATATAGGAGTAATTCTATATATCACTTAATATTAAGGAAAAAGCGGATAACAAGATAACAAACAAATGGGAGATTTTTAATAACCACATTACAAATTTTGATCCCTGGAATTCTTGGTAATACCAATGTTCACTTTGTCTGGTTTTGTTGCAACATGCCCCATATTGTATCTTTATATAACATATTGTATCTTCAGTAAAATTTGTGAATTTCCTATCTAAACAACAGGAAACTCTTCATAAAATGGAAGAGGTGATCATTTTTATTCATTTTATGCAAATTTTTATAGGCGCAGTACTTGAACAATTTGTTGCTGCATAAATCCCACAAACTATATAGTATAGGTTACATAACAAAAATCATGGTTTGATATAGGGTTTGACCCAATGAGTTGCCGCTGCGGTTATGAATTTTGCTGGCTGTAAGTATTTGATCAGTTCTATTGTCCTTTGAAACTTTTCATAAAAATCTTTTCCTAAAAACAAAAATCTTTAAACCAGGACAGTTGTCTTGGTGATTATGAAAATATTTGTAACGATGGTAATCATTATCATGCACCAACTTGTCAACATTATGCAGCCTACAATTCAGAAGATGAGCATAATGTGATGACTATTATGATGAAGAAGAGGAGATGATCATGAATATGATGATGATGTAGGTGATGTAGGTGATGTTGATGTTGTTGATGTTGATGTTGATGCTGATGCTGATGCTGATGCTGATGCTGATGCTGATGCTGATGCTGATGCTGATGCTGATGCTGATGATCTTGATGTTGATGATGATGATGATGGCAATGATGATGATGATGATGATGATGATGATGATGATGATGATGATGATGATGATGATGATGATGGTGATGGTGATGGTGGTGATGATGATGGTGGTGATGATGAATATCAAATGAAAGTATCAGATGATGATGATGATGATGATGGTGATGATGATGGTGATGATAATGGTCAAATGGAAGAATTAGATTTAGCCTTATGAATGAATAACCCTCACTTAATATTCTACCTTGTAGTTATTTTTAGCTTTTGTAATTCTATTTAAAAAGTTGACTTTTGATTTCTAATTTAATTAATACAAAGTTTTCAAATTTTTTTTTTTTCATAAAGAAATTATTATTGATGAATTAATTGGAAAAGTCATCCTTGCTTAGGAAATCAGTCACTTTCTCAATTACCCTCAATATCAATGATGATTCAAGCTACAATGACAAATATTTTATTGATCCACAAAAATCATTTTATACTGTAAAAATAACTGCAACTAATGCTTTTGAATGCCTACTGTTCCATTATTCCTTAACACAACTCCAAAGTGAAAATTCTCCATAACCTACATACTGCTCCAGAAATAATTGATGAAATTCTAATTCTAGGCTCACCAACAATAGCTTCACCCTCAACCAAGAAGTCTTTGCCCCCAATGTTGAGACTTTTTAATACGAATTTTTGTTTTAAAAAGAAATCTTGAGTTAAAAATTAATCCTTCTTTCGATTCATTCTCATCGTTATTACCATCAGTAATTATTGTATTCGATAAGCCAGTCTTTGATCCGTTTTTTAACTAATAGCAACCCACCATCAACTTGTTTATTAATTAATTAATTAATCAGGGATTGTCTTTATTAGTATTAGTTTACTATTGCTCATTAATTGAAGAAATTTACACTAAAGTTGTAAACATAATTATTATTATTACATATTGGCCGATTGACTTGTCCATTTTAGTTATCGTTGTCAACTGAGAATGATTTGTTAAGAGACTAAAAAGATTCGCCATCTTTTGTTAAATTTTTTTACCAATATTAATATTATTTGATTAATTTTCTCGCGTAATAAGGAACATTAAAATTACACAAAGAAATTCAGTTGGTTTAATATTATGACCAGTCAAGTTTGCTAGGTTTATCTTTGATGCTCATACAATTATAGAACATTGTTGGAAGGTTCTTCTTACTCTTGACAAAACGCTTTTTTAGCCACTTCTGATATTCATGGTGTCTTAGCTAGAACTCGAATTGATACAAACAATTTTTAAAATTTTTCTTTTTTTTGCTTTATTTATACACGAACTATTTGATTAATTAAATTTGATTGATTTACAATTGAATAGGAAAACTAGCTGACAGATTGGGTGGTTCCTCACTTTTGGGATGTGTTGTTTTTGGTCATGTTAAGCTGGTGATTCAGCTTCATCTCTTTCCAAACTGTTAATCGTCGTCATGGACAAAATTTCAGAATAATTGTCATCATATCAAGCGAGTATAACAGTTGATTTTACAAAACAATTGACAAGCTTACAAATTCCTTTGGTTGAACAAGTAGCCCCTGGAACTACGTCGTTTGCTCCAGCTGCTCAATCATCACCAGCTAATCCAGCGAAGACCCAAGCTCCAAAAGAATTGAAATCTTATACATAACAAGGAAGACGACTGCTGGATATGCAATTAATATATTAATATTCGAAATTGTTATGTTTATGATCAAATGTTTATTTTTATAATATTATAAAAAAATTATTAGGTTGTAGTAAATGTCCAAGTTTCAGGCGTAACTGTATATGAATATATTTGATCTAGATCATCCTTTGAGGCAAAAAAAAATATATTACAATTTAGAGGAAAAGGAGGAAAAGATACAAGGTTTATAATAAATTTAAATGGTTCTGCGATATATTCATATAATGTTTTGTTAACCATTAATGGTATTTTTACTTTATCTTTTAATAATGGTTTGATATGCTTCATAAAAAGAATGTGATTACATATATCAAAATTTAAGAATGAATTTTTTCCTTTTAATGTTAACTAGTTTGTTGAAAAATATGCACCTTATTTTCATGTTCCTATTGGATTGTTTCATTTCTTTTTATTTTTATTAATCAAGATTTATTTTATATCAAAATTCTTTTACATTGTTCTTGTTATTGGGTTATTGGAACACTTTAATGATCAATTTATTTGCTGCAATAATTAAATAATATAACGTGAAAAATAAATAAGATTATATATAAGAGTCATCTATTATTTGAATATTATTATCATCATTGAACTTTTTGAAATGCAAATCCTATATATATACCTTTGGAGGATTTGCGAGTGAAATGATTAAATAATGTTTAAATTAAAAAACTTTTTAAAAAATCCATCAATCAATTATTAAATTATTAAAATTACCAATTGCCTCCCATTCATCATCTGTCATTTTTGAATCATCTGGTCTTTTCCCAATTACTTGCATTTGAAATAAAAGGTCATAAAATTTATCGTTTTTTTTTTCTTCTTCATATAAATCATGAAAACTTTTTTTATATAGTAATTTGAGGCCATATTCTTTTGCCAACCTACAATTATATTATATTATTAATGATTAATTGATTTTTTGTATTGTTAAAACATTTATAACATGGAGAAATCCATTTTTTAATTACTTTTCAAATACAGGAAAATAAACCAAATATTCTGGGCAATCATCAATTGATTCTTCAAGATTAAACCAATATTTGTTCCCATATAATGGATATGATTCTTTTTGTTCAAATTTAATCGAATATATCGAATTTCCAAATTCTAATTCATTGTCGGGCAAACTTTTTAATATTTTTCTAGTGGTGAAAAAAATTTAGATTAATAATTAGATTTAGATAAATAAATATGTTAATAAATAATATATGAAATCTTACACGATCCGATAGGCATTAGGTACTGTTCCAATAAAGTAACCTCCTATTTTCAAACCAGAAGTGACATTTTTTAAGGCCATGCGTACTTTTTCTTCAGATTCAAATGAATAATGAAGACAAAATTGCATGCTAACAATATCGAATTTAATTTCATCTGAAATTATATCTGTTATTGGTTTCTAATATAATTAATTAATTAAATCAATATATAATTTAATAAATTAATTATTATGATAATAATATCATTTATCTTTATCAATTTAATATTTACTGAAAAACAATCTAAAACATAAAATTCTGCTTGTTTGATCTTGGATCCTCCTAAACAATTGAAACATTATGAAATCAGTCCAATTTTAAAAATATATGATGATGCACAGGAAATACAACAAAAATCCAATACTTTGACTTAACACCTCCCAACGTTTTTTTGCATCTTCAATTGATTTCTGTGCAAGATCTTTTAGATAAATTATCATTTACTTGTCAATTAAGTGGAAATATAGATAATGTAATAACTATTAAGTTTATTGTTAAATTTTACAACTCACCAAAACCATAATATTTATGAATTTCTGCTTTATCCCATTTATTCAGATCTCCTCCTTTTCCACAACCTATATCAAGTACAGTATTTCCAGCTGCCATATGTTTGCCTATCAATACACTTTTTAACCAATTATTAAAATTTCTTAAACGTAAAATTTTTGATTCCATCCTTTTCTCTCTGCCTTCTTCTCGTTTCTCGTTATAATGTCTTTCCACAACATGACTATTTGATGAAACAAAGTCGGTATGCTTGGGTATTTTTCTAGATTCCTGAGGGGTTCTATCTCCTAATTTTCTCTTTGATGAAGAGCTATAATTAGACATTATGTTATTGTATTATATATATATATATGTAAAAGAGGTTTTTTAAAAAAAGAGGATTTAATTAGTTTTATATTTAATAATTATTCTTAATTTGACCATTTCAATTAATATTAATATGGTTCAAGTTATCTATAAATGTCATAATCCGGAATTTAAAATTTTAGGAGATCTTTTCAATTTAAGTAATCCAATTTCTTTTATTAGAAAGATTTTCTGTATCATCATTCCGAAATCTTTAATCATTGACCGTTATAGATGTTCTGCACTATTACTATATATATTAAATATTTGTTGGATCACATGATCTATTCAAACAAATTTGTTTTTTTATCAAAGATGCCCAACATGCCAGAAAGACCAAGATTTAAGGAAGGTTTAGGTAAAATCAAAGATGAGAATCTTTTCAAAGAAATCAACAAAGTTCCATTATTTATGACTGAACTGCCTGAGGATGAAAGAGAAGAAAATTCTACTTTGTCAGCTTTACAATCTTTGATTTATGATGGACCACCAGAAGGTGTATATTTATTTATTTATTAGATAATTGATTATTTTAACATCATAATCATCCTTATACTCGTTATTGAATGTTGAAATAGAAATTGCAGAAAATTTTAAGAATCAAGGAAATGAATGTTTCAAATCTGGCAAATCGCATTATCAAGATGCAATAAATTTTTACACTAAGGCATTGGATACTGATTGCAAAGATAATAAAATAATTGAAGCTTGCTTAACTAATAGAGCTGCTGTCAATTTGGAATTACGTTAGTATAAACAATAATTGATCATTATTGGTGGGCTAGTAAAATATTAATATATATATATTCTGTTTATAGAAAATTATCGTAGAGTTTTAAATGATTGTGCGAAGGCATTAAAAATCAATCCTAAAAATATCAAAGCATTCTATCGATCTGCAAAAGCTTTATATATGCTTGATAAATTAGATGAGGCTTTGGATTGTTGTGATCATGCACTTTTGGTACATGCTAGCCATTCATCATTCATTTATATTATTAGCCATTTACGTATGTGTAATAATTTATAAACAAAAGTAAAAATTAGATTGATCCAAATAACCTTGCCATGCAAAAAGAGAAGGAAAAATGTATAAACCATAAGAAGGTCTTGGACGAGAAACGACGAAAACAATTAGAATTGGAATTAAAAAAAAGAGAAGAAAAAAATGCATTGGAAAAGGCGATAAAGGTTTTTTATTTTTTATTTCAATCGATAACTGCAACAACTACAAAATAATAATACTTTTAATTATTTTTGAAAAGATTCGCGATATTCAAATGGAATCAACTTCGAATGCTCCTGACTCACCACATTCTGTTCATCTTCATCCAGAATCACAACAATTAATATGGCCTGTTTTTTTTTTATATCCAGAATACAAAGAGTCAGATTTTGTTGCAGCTTTTAATGAAGATACTACATTTCTTGATCATTTAGAAGTAATTTTTGAAAATCCTGCACCCTGGGACGTTGATGGCAGATATAGATCATTAAATAATTTACAAATTTATTTTGAATATGATCCATCAAATAGTGGAGGAATGGATGCTAAACCAAAATTAATTAAGATTGGAAAGAAATGTATTCTAAAAGAGGCATTATCTCATCCCAAATACATTGTTAAGAATGGTATTCCTAGTTTCATCATATTATCAGATAAAGGAAGTTTTCATGATGAATTTATATCAAAATATAAAAGTTAGACTATATCAATATTATCATTTTATTTATTATCATTGTTAATATTATTATTAAAAATTTTTTAATCTTTTTCAACAATACGTTGGAGATGACTATCTATTTCATCAACTGATAATGTTCGAAATTTCTTATTATCTTTTGTAACAACGCCAACTTCAATTTCAGTTGATTTAAAATCGGCAGATAGTACTGTAGAAAGTGTAGTAATTGCTAACTATAATATATATTATATACGTATATAATTAGTAATTAATTAATTTGAATATATAATAATAACAATATTTATCTGTAATATATATATGTGTGTGCGTGTAATGTAAACATACTTCTATAGTTTCTTCATAATTCAACTTAGGATCTTTTTTAAGTTTTTTCTCCAAATGATTTAAAGATTCTTGCTGTTTAGCTCCAGCTGCAGTAGCTTTGTATCCAACATAATAACCAGCTGGGTCGCATTTGAAAAGTTGTGGACCTTTCTCGTCATCGTATCCGATCAAGATCATTGCTGATATATATATATATATATATATTATTATAAAATGTATATTTCAAAGTTTTTTTTTTTTAAAATAATATTTAATAAACAATAACATACAAACACCCAATGGTCTCATAGCAGCATGCTGTGTGTATACTTGGTTGATATTGGCTACACGTTTTGCAAGCATATCAGTTGGGATCTCATAACCAAACTTGTATCGAAATTCAGCACCTTCTTGTCTTGCACGAGTAACTTGAGAACGTGCATCCGCTTCAATAATAAATTAAGTTTATTCGTTAAAATAAAGAAATTTTTATTATTAATGATAATATGTTAAATATTCTAATTTACCATTTTTATTATTAATAATAATATGTTAAATATTCTAAATTTACCGATCAACCCTGTCATAACACATCCAACATATGGTGTTAGTTGAAAAACATGTGTAATAGTTGATGGATCTAATAACTTGTCCTAATTCATTAATTAATTATTTAATTATTTTAAAATTAATATATTTATATTTATATCCAGAGAAAAAAGTAGATTGATAACTTACAGGAACTTTTTTTTGTGTTACAATTACTACACTGTCATCTCCTCGAACACCTACAGATGTTATACCAGAATTTGATATTGCTTTGAAGGCATATTCTATTTTACATTAAAAAAAAATCATTCGAAATCAATAATTGCCATCTATACAGTTAAATTTAGTTTCTTTTTTCAATTTTTTTTTTACACTTTTCAACATCATACCAACTTGATAAAGTCTTCCTTCTGGTGAAAAAATTGTAATGTGACGATCGTAACCTGCTGATGAACCTAAGGATTTTCAACAATAAAAAGATCAAATTTGCTGGTGCTAGTATAATCATTAACAATACAAAAAGAGTTCCTTACCACGACTCATAATTTTTATATATGTAATAAATATAGTAAAGGAAATTCAATTTCATGTGACCAATTTTTTATTTTTTTTATTTGATTGGATGATCCCATACAAATTATCAACCAATGAATGACAAGTAGATGTTGAGATGGCAACGGATAAACATCATTTATTCCAACCAACGAGAAAGAAGTTGAAGGAGAACATTCCAACACCATGTATTCCAATTAATGATGCTGTTACTACCTTTGAAACTGTTCATCATTAAACTCACATTTACCATTAACAAACAGCAGTGCCATATTCTGCTTGTTATTTTCATTATAAATTCCTTGTTATTAGCGATGCGATCCGCAGATATCCATTCATTCCAAGATTGCCATTTAAAAATCCAGTATGTTATAAAAAGATAAAACAATCATGAATTTTATTTATTTATTATACATTTTATTTGTGTCCATGACTTTAAACATAAAATTGTGATTATTTAACTCGCACGTCATCAAGTCACTTGTTGTGCTTAGATACAATTAATTTAAAGGGCTATTTTATTTCTTTTGCGTCAATCTTAAAGCTTTCAACTAAAATTAAATCGAATCGAGATTAAAGCCTTTATTAAAATCACCTTTTTTGAGTTAAGCAAATAAAGATTCCAAGTTATCAATTTTGCAAATTTCTTGATTGAATTTCACAACACCTTTAGTATTAATAATGACGTTTGTTACTCTCTTCTTGGCATTATCTTATTTATTATTAATATTTTGTTGCGATGTATTTCAACGTGCGCGCTATTTAATTTGTATTGATCAACAAAGTTGAGTAAGTAGTAACATTATGTCCAATACAGTATATAATAAACAAGTCGAGTTCCATGTATTTTAGCAAAAACTTTTTTTTCTTGAGACTTGAAAATAATTAAACCGCATCCAAAACTATGCGCTGGTAAATAAATACCCCATTCAATTTTGATCCTTTATTTTTATTGTCATTGATTAAATTCTCTCCCCCAAAAATTAATCGTTGACAATAATAATTATAAATTTTTTTGTACACAAATGTCAAAGGCCGATACAACCCTATTGATTAAAAATCAATGTTTTATCAATTATTCTTGAGATTATATTGTTCGTGTACTATATTACTACAAAAGGATTATAGGTGTGAATCAAGAGCATTTTTTAAAGGTTTAAAGTCATGTTTCACAACGCACTGGATGGTTATCTTAATGCTGAAGAAAACTTGTTCAAAGATCAGTTTAGGAAATTTGCATATTATATACTGGTATAAAAAATAAAGGAGGGCGAAAATGAAGAATCCCTTGGAATATTTATCATAAATATTGGGTGTTCTGAGCCAGAATTAGAGAAAATATTTGAATACCACTATAACTAATATAGAATTGAATATAGAAGAAGATTATTTATACCAAATCAGAGATTTGGATGGTGTAAAGATGAAGTTTTGACTGATATAAAAATTATTTTTCTTTAAATATACAAGAGGGTTCCGGTACACCTACATAAAAATGAATATTGTTTCAGCTTTAAAAAATTATATTCACAATTAGCATTATTAATTCACAAGATTTTATGAATGATCCAGCACAATGCATAGAAGATTTATGGATCACTTGTCCTGGAAGGAATTTGATTTGAGTGAAATAAATATTTCTAAAAATCAAAGAAATTTAACTAGATACTTGGGATGAGTATATATGAATTGATTGATGAAAATAATGACAATGAGAAAGGTTCTTTATTCTTCCTCTTTCTTCATATCAAGTTGGATATTTCCTAGTTGATCAATCATACTGTATCTGATTTTGATGAAAGCAGTGTTCATTGAAATAAAAATCCTGAGGAAAGTTTAAGAAAAAATAAACGACAAAGACAAGGAAATAATCATATCAAAGAGGTATTTTGGCTATTAGAAACAGTAATGTTTAGACTACTTTTCATGATTAGTCATCAAATATGTTACTTTATAATTCATGGGAATGTCTCGAGTTAAAAAATATATGACTTTCAAATAAATAACTTTCAAATAGGTTACTTTTGACCATGTAGCTTTGTAATAATTAATTAATTAATTAATTAATAATAAATAAAATAACATTTTTTAAATTATTGGATCCCCCGGCAACCCGTTTCCCGACAGGATGTTTCCCGACATCGATTTCCCGATAAGACAATCTCCCGACATCTCAAAATTATGTAGTAAAATAGAAATTTAGAATTTATTCTTCTATATATATAAAATACAGCCGCGTTTCAACTATGCAATTTCATTTTTGAATATCTTATATGATAACCAATTTCTGTATGTGTTAACACATATTTTCTTATTTTTTGACATATTAAAAAAAAAAAGAGTTTTTGAAAAGAAGTTTTTGACAAAAAAGTCCGTGCAATAAAATTTACCTCAACTTTTATTTTATTTTTTTTTGCTTTTGTAATTATTTTTTTATTTTAATAAATAACTAAATTTCATTGATATTATATAAATCAAATTTTTAAATCAGTTTTTAAATTAGAATGACTGCATGGGAGGAAAATACTCTGCCCAAAACTTTTATGAGTATACCTATATCTTTAATTCTAGCTGATTATTATCTTGAAGCTGCATAATTTTGCAGAACGAACTAATTACCCTTGTCAAAGCACTGAGCCATCATCTACTAGAGAATGATGATTATGGCTACGGTTGGTTCCATAACTTACAGAAGCAAACTCGTATGACAAATAACTCGGGTAATTCTCCTATAATCACAAAAGCAACCCCACAAGAAAAGGTATTTGCTACACTATAAGAGGGACATGTCTACTTCAAGGGAGGCATCGCTTATAACATCACATAGTTGTGCAATGTGTTTAAAAAATTGGAGTTTTTTACAATATATATTGTATTAATATTAGATTTTAAAAGAATTTATATATACGTTTTAATAAAATTTCTTACATGGTATTTGAGTATCTTGAAAAAAAAAGCATCTAAATTAAAAAAATATCAATGATTTGTTATATAGTTGGGTAGCATTAACTATATGCAAAAATTTACAAACCTTTGTTTATAATATACATAGTTGTGCGATGCATTCTTAAATTTGAGTATTAGTATCTTCTCATCTAAATATTAATGGCATGTTAAATAAATCTTTATGAATGATATAGGATAAATTTTTTTACATAGTTGTGAAATACGTTCTTAAATTTGAGCATCCTATCATTTAAATTAAACAAAAATATTGGTAGCATTAATTATAATAAAACTTACATATCTTTACAAATGATACACGATAAATTTTCTACATAATGCAATGCATTCTTAAATTTGAGTATTAGTATCTTCTCACCTAAATTAAACAAAAATGTTGATGATTAAAGTAGCATTAATTGTATGCGAGAATAATATAATTTATAAACCATTCTAAATCATTGATCCAATATTAACTTCCAAATTGTGGTACAAATATTTAAACAGATTTGAAAAAAAAAATTTCATTTACAGTCAGACCTCATAAATGCGCGCTATGTCTTGATCCCAACCTCAGGACTTAGTGATAAATGCACACCCTCCATACTCTGGTATTTTTTCAGTCCCACTCATATGAAAACTCCCTCCATAAATGCATCCCACGTGACTAATGTATAAAATTCATCGTGTAACTATATAGGATAAATTTAGAAATCATCGGCAAATTTTTGATTTGATTGGATAATTTCCAATATGTAATTTCATTACTTTGTGTCACTAAATGCTTTCATAAAATGCAAGTTGAAGAAAATATTGTCTGTGAGGTTCCAGATGATGATAAAATAATCAAAGAACTTTGCAGAAATATATAAAAATAAAATGAATGTACCTGCTGACAATTTTGAGAAGATGACATTAAGCCTTGAGGAAGCATTAAAGGTCTTGAAACTGTACATTCATTTTTATTACAGCAAGAAAAAATAATGCTACAAACAAATAAAATTGGTTAATAAAATTGAAAGATATATCAATATAAAAAAAGTAAATTCATCAAAACGAACTACAATGGATAGCTATTTTAGTATTACTGTATTTAAAATATTGTGACCAATGAAATTGCTTCTCTCCATAAATGCACGCTGTGCCAAGTTTAGATAATTCAGTTCGCAACTATCTTTTTCAAAAAGATCCAACTGAATACCAGAAACAAATTGAAGAGTTTTTTATTGTAACTGCCGTTCATCGTGTCCCTTGGTCCCAAGGGGGGTGCATTTATGGAGGTCTGACTGTATATTTTCATTGACATTTTTGATGTATCACATGATTATATGTTTTTGCATGTTAAGGATTACGAATATAATATTTATTGCAGTGTTGACAAATGACTTGTGAAATGACCTAGACATATAATATTTTATTATTAATTTCATATACCAAATGACCTTGGTCATTTGAAAAACAGCAAATGACATTGTAATTTGTCAACATATATGATGATAAATATGATTTCATATTAGTTATAGTTTACAATCAAAGTGTTGCATTATTTACAATAAAACATTGCAACTTTTGGAACAAAATGTTGCAATTATTTCTTTACAATAAAATGTGGTATACTTTTGTCCAGCATAGCTTCGCCCAATCAATAATGGATATTTTCCATTTTAATATAGATTATTATAATTAATGTAAGCTGCATAAAATAATAAAAATAATAAATTTAATGATTATAAACACTTGCTGATAACTCTTGTAATTTTAAAGATGTGTTTTTTCGATATTTTTACAACCTAAATTATCATCACCATCAACTGCAGTGAGAAATGCCCTTAATCCTGGATCCACACCCACAATCAATCTATTCCTGCGGATTCTTTATTGAGTGAATATATACCAGCCTTCATTCTGAAAGATCTTCATTCCTAGGTAACATTCTTTCTCAGTAGAGGGCAATTGTGGTTTTATAATGATTTCTAATATAATTATATTTTTAAAATTAAAAAAATTCAAACCTGGTAATTCTATCAAATCACCATACATCCATCAATAGAGAATATGAAAAGAAAATACACAGGGCTTTTCTTTTTTTAAATACATGAAAAGAAAATAACGATAAAATTATTGAAATTTATTACGAACTATATGATCTCCAAATTAAAAATTGATTTTGTAAAAATCTTCTTTCATAACATACATTTACAACTTTGTATTTATTTTTTTGATTTGGCATATATTTTCACTTAAAATTCTTTAGGGACTTTATTCTAAGGACCGCTGCTTTCACCAAAACTGAACGGAATATGAATGATATATAGGAAAAAAGCGAGAGAACTGAAAGCCTCGTTGTTTTCTTCTAGTTCGTATATTCTTCCCAAATATTCAGTTAAACCTTTAAAAATATTTATTTTACTTGAACTCAATTCATTCCAGGACAAGCGATCTGTGAAACTCTAAAATTGTGTTAATGTGAGTTGCCCCCACCGGATCATTTGTGAATCTATTGAATTAAAATTATCTTTACATAATAATATTCTTTGATATTTTTTTTTTTTGCTAATTGCAAAGTTGATTCTTTAAAATTGAAATTAAAAAATGATTCTTTATCTTAGTCAATAATTCGCCCGCAAAACCATCCGCTGAAAAGAGAATACCGCCCAAACTTCCAATTTGGTATAAATAACATACTTCTTCATTCTTTCTAAGAGAATCATATATAATTTCTCAAGTTTATATCTATTTCACCAACTAACTTGAAAGCCCATATTCGATATTTATGATCAAATATACTAGAAAGCTCTTCATTCTCATCTTCCTTTATTCTTTTATACTAGAATCTAATACGCAAACTCCTAAATTATTAGCACCAACTCTTAATTTGAATATTCTTCGGCATAATGGCAAAATACATTCTGCAAAATAATAATAATAGAATAGTTAAAAAATAAATTGACGAATGAGTCACAAGACACGCTGTGAAACATTCAATAATCAAGTCGCGTAAGCGTACCTTTTAAATCTTTCTATATTCAGGTTTTAAAAAATTGGTTAATGTCATTTTCCTTGATAATATTCCGGATCATTTCATAAAACAATCAACCATCTTTCATTAATTCTTTTGGGTTTACTATTTTTTTTTTTTCTTTTGTTGATTACTTTGGGATTTTTTGGAAAGATTAAAAATTGGATAAAAATTAGTTGTATGATTTTTTAGGTGATAAAAAGACTTTTTGAAATTAGCCAATCAAATATGGAGAGGTGCGGAATTCTTTTTGATTGGCTAATTCCATTTTCACACACAAAGTCATTGTCAAAGTTCTAAAAAAAAAGTTTTTGATTTGTACACAAATATTGATAAATTGTAAGCTTCATTTCGGGAAAGATCATCATACTTTCACAATGCTTTGCTCCGATGTATTCATAGTATCATAGTAATATATAGATAAGACCAGGAGGACAAGAATAATATCAGGTTCTTTGGTTATGTGTTACATTTAATCTTTACTATATATATTACTGGTCGTATATATATATATATTAATATATTAATATATTAATATTAATATTAAATATAATCCGCTGTCAATAATTACTTTATTCAATATTAATATGGTACTTTGTTACCGGAATAACTTTTGGAAAAAGAGCATTATAAAGTTATCATAAAGTCTCAAAATTGTAGAATATGCGCGATTTTATGTTCTAAATGGTTACGTAGAAGGAGCTTGGCAAAGGTTTTTAAATACAAATTTGAATTTATATATGTGATATCATCGAGCTAAAGTTAATTGTCGCCAGAGTATATTAGTGTGTATATATATTATTGAGCTTTACGAGAGGTGGTACTTATAAAAGAAATATCGTATTTCATACAAATTTTCACATATCTTGATGAATAAGTTCCCCCCAGTCAATTGTTCAACTAAGTTAAAGAACATGTGCTTTGAGTTGCGTGATTCACACATATTTGTCAGGGCTGAGTGCGTAACTCTGACGAGATATTTGTCTCATAAATTATTCTTATGTCAAATAATTGTTACTAAATTAGGATTCCACCCCTTTACGCCACCAACCCTGATTATGATAATATTTATTGATTACGAAATTAATTTCTACCTTTTTTATTATTATTATCATTCATTTTTTATTACTACAAGACAAAAAACTATTTAATAATTTTTAATAGTTGACGTAAGAAGAATAAATTTGTAAACTTTATTATTATTATTATCATTATCATTATTATCATTATTATTATTATAATTTAAAGCACAGGACTATATAACATTCATCCTCGATAGAAAGAATCTTCTTGATTAAATAATTTGAGAATTTCGCTTGATTAGTCCTAATTTAGTTAATATATTAATTAGTACATGTCACTTAACACGAAATCTCTTTTTTTTAATGTTTCCATTTATTATATAAAAAAGGCATTGTTCATTGTTTTATTATTCTATTGTTATGGTTTTTTTATGAGTGTGAAAGGATAATTTTTGTTGGTGTGCATGTACACATATCCATTTTCATTATACGCAGTATATTATTTATCCTGCTGTTACACGATCCCCATTAATTTCAATCAAAGGAAAAAAAAAGTCTTCTTTCTTACTTATTGCAAGTAACAAAAAATCCATGCTCCTGCTCGGGTTCGAACCGAGGACCTTCTGCGTGTAAAGCAGACGTGATAACCACTACACCACAAGAGCTTTTTTTTATATCGTCTCCTTTTTTCTCATTTAATTTTAATAAAACGATTTTTTAGAACAACTTTTTAAAAAATTATCCATCATTATCACATAAACAAAAAAAAAATTTTTTAATTATCACATTAAATAATATAAATAATCATTTTTGAAAAATTATTAATCTTCAAGAGTTTCTTTTTTTTGTTAGTTCAAAAAAATTTTTCTCCAAGTTCTCTAATTTCATTAGTTAAAAAACCGGTTCGTATTATATTCTGTTCTCTAAGTCACTACGTCCTTCTTGTAGTAGCAGTGGTGGTGGTGGTTATAATAATACTTTTATTATATTTAATGACATCATTTATCAATTTATCGTTCGTCTATCAGAGAAATTTTTTTTAAATTAATGTTCTTGAATATTATTTATGTTCTCCCATAATTATTTATCATTATATAATCAATAGAATAGAATAGATTTATATTTTATATTTTTAGTAGAGAAAAAAATCACATAAATACCAACCTTTTCTCTCTTTCCCTAAAAAGAAAAAAAAAAACCACAACCCTACAACACATGAGATAAAGAAAATACACATATCCTTTTCTGAAACCTATATATACAACACAATACGCTATTTCTTTTTACAATACCCCCGTTTTAAAAAAATAAAGTTTTTTGTTTCATTACGTTTTACATCTTCACGAACAACGCAAATGACCACGCAAACACGAACAAATATTCGTGAAAAATTGGCAGAGTTTGCTGCCAATACCACATATCAATTATGGTGCCTTAAGAAGTCCCCCTCGTCTATGCCACCACTGACAAACGCAAGTCCTCAGTTCATCAGGTTCTGCAAACAAGTAAGTATTAACCAATTTAGAATTTAAAAACGAATAAACGAATAAACGAATAAACGAATTAATACATAAATATATATATACATACATACATATATAAGATGAAGAATAATTACATTTAGCGATAGAATAGTTAAATATAATATTTATTTATTTATAATTAAACTTTAAATCGAACGATGGAGAACACCTACATATAAGATATAGAATCTATACATATATAATATATACATACATACATATACATATATACATATATATACATACACACACAAATAAATGATGTAGCTTTTTTAATTTTATTAATAATCATTTTTATTATTATTATTATTGATCATAGTTAATTTCAGTGACCCAGCTGTCTGAGACAGCTGTCATCTTGGCTCTCAAATATGTCCAAAAGCTAATCATGGGCGAAGGCCCAATTAGTACCGAAGATGGATGGGAATATCGTCTATTTACGGTATCATTAATTTTGGCTAATAAGATCCTGGATGACCACAGCTATACTAACAAAACTTGGTCTCAAGTCACAACGATTCCTTTGTTGGAGTTAAATCAAGCGGAACAAGAGTTCCTAAAAAATTGTGGCTATGAACTTTACGTATCAAATATGGAGTATTTGGATTGGCTCAGAAGCTTGCAAGCTTTTAACCTATTGAATCAAGGACAGAATCAGCAACAACAACAACAACAACAGCAGCAGCAACAACAACAGCAACAACAACAGCAACAGCAACAGCAACAACAACAACAACAGCAACAACAGCAACAACAATCAAATCAACAGCCGCAAAAGGCTCGAGTGCCACCAGGAATGAATCTACCCGGTATTGCATATCTCTTGGAACGTTCACAATCACAAGATCGTAATTATGACTTGTTCGGCAATGATAATCAAACTAGAGTACAACAATCACAAGATCGTAATTATGACTTGTTCGGCAATGATAATCAAACTAAAGTACAACAATCACAAGATCGTAATTATGACTTGTTCGGCAATGATAACCAAACTAGAGTACAAAGGGATCGTTATCGTCCAGGTCCAGGTGTAATTCAACGTCCTGTTAGAGCAATTGCTCAAGATCAATCAACCCATAGAAATGAAGGTTCTTCTGCTCATTCTTCAACTTCTGGGCATAAAGTTGCAGCAATCAGTTTTATCCTCAACAATCAAGATGATGACGGTATTGGCAATATCGATAACAGTACCACACGATATTCTTCTGGTCAAAACTCACAAGATCAATCCATTGGCAGTAGCTATGATCTTTTTGGTAATGGCGATAGATTAATCTCGATCAACAATCTCCTCAACAATCGCACTGATGACAAAATTAGAAACAACAATTATTCCGATCAAAGTTTTGCAGAGCCTGTTTTTCAAGATCAACTTTCCAGTAATAATGGTAGTGGTTATAGTTTAACTTCTATCGACTACATACTCAATGACAGCAGTTCCGTTCAACAACCTGTTTCTCAAGATCAACTTGACAGCAATTATGATCTTTTTGGAAATGGCCATGGATTTTCCTCGATTTACAATCATACCAACAATCAATCTGATGAATATATCGATAACAGTGTCACTCAACATTCTGCTGAATCCAATTCTCAAAATCAATCATTGAGTAGTAGTTATGATTCTTATAGTGATGGCGATAGATTCAAATATAAAAATTATCTTGACAACAATGGTATTCGAAATCTTACTGAATTGGTTTCTCAGGATCAAATTATGAATAGTGACTATGACTCTTGCAGTGGTGGTGATCATAGATTCACTTCAATCAATCACCTTTTCAACAATATAACTGATAAACGACACAGCTTTATTCGACCTCCACCAGGCTTTAGAAATATAGATACTAATACTGTTGCTCAAACAAGCCCTGTTGCTCAAATTCGACCACCACCAGGTTTTGAAAAGATAGATCTTACCACTCTTACTACTCGATCAAATACTGCCTCTCAAGTTCGACCACCACCAGGTTTTGAAAACGTAGATCATACTGCTGTTGATCGATCAAGTACTACTGTTAGTCGATCAAACGTTGCTCGACCAACTGCAGCTGATCAGATCACCGCTACTTTTGGCAGAACTCCAAGAATGATGTACCAACATTTGGTTGCATCTAGAATCAGCAGTAATCCACCAACACCAATTGATGAGCCACGTGGAATCACAAAATACGTGCCTGTAACAATCGCTGGTGCTTTTGCTGCTTTTCGTAATTAAATACTCATTATATCTTATCTTTTCGAAAATGAAAATCATTTTATTTTATGTTTTTTTTTTAATCAAAAGAATCCATTATATTTTATATAACAAATTATTGATTGGAAGAATTAAATTTAGAATGAGGGGATCTTATAAATAACGGGGGGCGTATATATATTTATATTTATATATATATATATATATATATATATACATGCATTATTATTATAGAAATGTGATAGAACGTTTATTTTTTAGATATTATATTAAACAAAAAAAAATTTTTTTATAAAGATGAAGAGATTATATTTAGTATTGTAATAGATGATTATTTCTTTATTATTTTCATATTATTTTTTTTTTTTCATTTTTTTACGACTTCTTAAATGATATCATTAGAATTATGTTGGGTAGTATTTATGAACATGTTGTCATTCATGATGCTCATTCAATAATAATTATAATGACTGATTTGATGACTATTTCACTGAATAGTTTTGGAGATAGTTGATTATATTGTTTAATTGGTTTTTTGAGCTACTCCTATTATTGTTGCCATTATTATTGGATTGATCTTTAATTGTTGGTTCAGAAGAAATTTACGAACGTCGATTTAATTATTGTTGATTGAGGCGAATCTATACAAGAATCATAGTCACTGATATATTAATTTTGTGAAATTTTGTTTTACAGTTTGAGTGACGCCCTCATTAATACAGTCATTAATATAATTATTAAGAAGATAATCACTGTTGATGGATCGGTCATCGGAAGTTGATTCATCCAATCTATTGTCAGTCTTATTATCAGTTTGACGAGTGGTGGATCTATGATTGATTAATCTCTTTATAGCAAACTTTTTCTTTTTTTAATCAATTAGTAAAAAAAAAAAAAAATTCTAAAATTAAAATAAAAAAAAAATTTTTCTCTTTTTCTTCTTTACTTTAGTCCTTTAATAGTTTTTTGCTTTATTATTTTATTAAATGAATAAATCCAAATTTTTTTTTGTTCATCAATAAAAAAGCAAGGAAAAAATGCCTTCAGATGATAATAGTGATGATAATAATAATATATTAATATCATATTATACATTGACAATAACCACGACCGGACCGACCGATGCCTTATTAATTTTTTTTTTTAAAAAAAAATGGCCAAAAGAAAAAAATAGAAACAAAATTCGAGTAAGTGTTATCATAATTATTGTTTAGTTCAAGTTCTAGTTATTATTTGAAAATAAAAAAAATCACTGTTTATAATGAATGATGTTAGAGACCATTTAAATATTTATAAACTTTATTTTTTTATTTACTTAAAGCGGATGATGATTCTAACGAATATAATCGATGTTGCAGGTCCTTCGACCAGTAAAAATATAGATAGATCCTTTTATTGATGATAAGATACTTCAAATAGAGGTGATGATGATATTCTTAGAGTTCCTTTGATCGAGAACAATGAAGAAGACGATGATATTGTTGCAGTTCCTTCGATCAATAACGAGAATAAGGATGATGAGGCTGAAGAGGAAGAAGATGATGGTGATAATGTTACAAGTCCATGCCATATATAATAAATGGACATTTGACCTTCAGAAGTAGTGAGGGGGATTTTTGTCAAAGAAATAGTGTCATATAGAGTATAGACGTTAAATAATTAAAATAAAAAAATTTTTTTGATTACATAAAAATAGCAAAAAATAATTGGTCAATTCATGTATTGCTTCTTCAATATCTCGATAATGCTTCTTTAAAATATTGTGAGGTCGCGTCCGTTATTATATAAACACGTGATTTCAAGGTTTCACTTTAATTCTACATTTCACAATCCATTCCCAAATAACACTGTCACTATCACTATCACTTCATTCCATCATACCAATTCTTCGCTGTATAAAACTATGGCAGTTCGTAAATAATGAATTTCTTTAAGTAATAGTTTTGCTTTGTAGCTTATCAAATAAAGCATCATGATTACAACAAAAGAGACTTCATCATTATCACTGGCAATTTTTCTTGTTTAATTTCTTATATATATCTTGGAGAATATGATTGACAGGACGAATACCACCAACATTAATTGTGCAATTAATTATTCCACAATTTATTTTCTAATTGCTCTAATCATGTTCATGTACTGAGTAGTAAGAATGATATCAAAGAACTCTTTTAATTCGGTTCAAGCATTTTCCTTATTGTTGAAAGAATATTCTCAATAACTTTTAATATAGTCAAACCTCGTTTCAACGAATTAAAATTTTTGATAAAATTTGTATGTATTTGTTAATCAACTCAAAAGAAACACTATTTCAAGTTTCTCCACTGATTTATAGGCAATATATCTATTTTCTTTGCCTAGTATTAAATCCCTCTTTTTTTAAAGGACAATCATTAGCACCCTTTCATAATGTTGGGTAGCGACCTTTTGCAAAAGGTTATTCCACTGTTTGCTCCGCTAGCATCAGAACGAAAATGTTATAGTAGACATTATTGTAATAGATACGAAATAAATCCTTTTTTTCCACTGATATCTAAATCAGCGGTCAATTGGTCTTTAAAAGCACTTTTATCTTTGCTTTGATGGTTGGTAGATTTGCTATATTTATTGGTTGGGGTTTCTTTTGTGTCGTATTTGTTTAATAATTCCTTGATAACATACTTTGAACATTCGATATTAACCGCATTGCCAACTATCATGTCGATCATTCGTTGCTAATATGAAGTTTTCGGGAAATGGTTATAATCTTGTTACTTCGCTACCAAATCAGAAAATATTTGTGATTTTTACAACGAATTCATCAGTAATGGATTCCTTTAAATTTTTTATTATAGGATTCTTTCCCACCAACCTAACAAAATATTTTGAGGACTCCTTTATATGGCATAAATCGCAGAATTTTTATTCTATTGAAATAAACCATATAAAATCAATACAAATTCATATCAATAGTATATAGCAATAAAATTTACTGATCTATTATTTTGATATAAGCAAATAACTGGTCGAAAAAAACCGTTTTCAGTTGTAGTTCAGGTATCTAAACATCGACTGAAAATTACCTGATTATATAAAACCCATTTGGCGCATGCCCGGGTCATGTTCAGTATTCTAACTTCGGACGCGTACAAGATTCAATAATTCAGTAGTAAACCAGGTGATTTTTGGATTATTTTCAGGATTAATAATTCAGTGATAAGCCAGGTAATTTTCAGATTTAATCATTCAGTAATAAACAAAATGGTTTCAGATTATGTTCAGCAATAATAATATACATATATATATATATATATATTTAGCAATTTGATGTCATCAATTAAATTAGACTGTCGTCTTCATTAAAACCACCATGTTGCTTTTGAATTAAACAACTATGTATAAATCTAGTATATATTATAGATGTCAAAAAGTACGCCATACATGCCTATAAGTTACATAATACTTGAAATAAATAAAAATAACTCGTGTCTCAGTTTTTACAATACAAATATACAATAGAAATTATTAACAATTGTTACTTATTACCATTTTATTAAGTAATTTTGATATTGTTTTTTATGATTAACAAAAAAATTTTTGTTGATTATTTCTTTTTTAAAAAGTCCCACTTTTGCCGAATATCAGTCAATCCATCGATATGATCGATATTATAATTACCGGTGCTGTGTAATGTCTCTAAAAACGACTTGATTTTGTGTAGTAACTCAGGCATAGGATGGTGTGAGTGTGTAGACATTAACCGGTTAAAAAAATTAACAGTTTAATGGTTAATTTAACCGGTTAAAATTAATGGTTAACCGGTTAACCGAAGGCTTTAACGGTTAGCTGACCGATTAAAGAATTTTTAAACGGTGCCAATCTCTAAATAAAATTTAGCAAATATGCAAAGTGAAGTGCTAGCAGGTGGTCATCTTGGTATTTCATCCACTGACAGAAAAAAAAATAGAGATCCTGATGCATAAAATTCCTTAATTTTTTAGTAAAAACGTAATTTGAACAGATTAACAGATTAACAGATTATGAAAGAGCAAACGAATAGTATCATTTCGATTATAATTGGAGGTTTTTTAAAAGAATTTTTTTTCATCAATATATAGTAATAATAATAGAAATATCTCGATGCAACATAAATTTGGTTCGAAAACCGGATTATTAAAAAACTTTACCCAATTTTTTACCATTTTAGCATATAACTATAGTTGTTCCCAAAAATACAAATGGGAAAACTATACTTGTGGACGAAATTTTCAAAAGTATTTTCAACAAACGATACAAAATACCAAAAATCACATGATGTTTCTAAGTGCTGGATATTCTAGAACTTGTGCTTTACTTAAAGGGGAATGAAACATGGTCTTATGCTGATTTTTGAACTTCCACCGTGGTATAATTCTCATATAAGTATGCTTTTCAGACGAATGGATTGCTCTTAACAGCACCTGGATCTGTAGATTTTTATTCAAAGCAAAAGAGATTAATCCAACAAATTTGCGAGTAATGTATCTTTATATTTTGTTTAAGAGAGCTCTTACGTGCTTTTATCCAGATTAAGATTGTTGGTTTTCGTATCAACTCAAGCAATGGATTGGTGAAGTTCCATCTGCTTTTATCCAGATTAGGAGTATTGCTCTCGTCCCAGCCACCACTATTTACGACCGAATTATTTGACTTATTTTTTCTACTGGCTTAATTTTTTACTTTTGATGGAAATAAGCATATATTCACATTTATATTTCTATTCAATGGGTCAAAACTGAGCATGCAAATAAGAGGTTTCAGGTATATTGGGAAGAACTGATTTATGAACAGAAAAAAGCTTTGCAGATTTTTATCCTGGTAGTGACGTTTATGCAAATGGTGAATTGTTATTATGAACAACTAACCTCATATTTTGTAAAACAGATGTACAAATGACTTTGAGAGTGATGTAACTTACGTGCATGATTTCTTTTGTGGTGAATTTACTTCGGCTTCGCCAGTTTCATTGAAAGCTCTAGATAATTCCTAGAGGTTATTTTTTGAAAGTTTTGTCTGCCAGCAACACAATGCAAATCCATACTGTTCATAAGATGTATCCGGTTTAATGACACTCCCTGGACAAAAGTATCCGGACACCTGTTTTTACTAATTACACAAAAACGCGCATAATAACTACACATAAAATTTTATCAAAATGTAGCTTAGATTTTGATGAATATGCATGTAAATTTTGATACTCTCAAAACGTCTAAAAAAATTTTAATTAAAATAATCCGAAATTCGACGAAAATTGCAATATCAATTTTTGTTTCTCAAATTTACTCAAAATCCTACATAATAATAAAAATAAAATTTATATCGATTTATAGCTTAGATTAACTAGAATATGAATACAGAATTTTGTAATTTTGGCTAGCATAGATAATTAATAATAAAATTAAAAAATTGGTAATTAAAATCGGATTTATAAAAATCAAGGTTGTCAATTTTTTTTAATCTTAAAAACGTAAAAATGCAAAAAAACGAAGAGGAAAAATTTTGTGCCTTCATGAAGGTACCTAATTGACCCTCACAACCCTCAGATCTTAATCCAGTTGAACATCTTTGGAGTGAACTAGGGAGGCGATTAGATAAGTGAACATAATACCCAAAAAATGCCAACGAGTTGGAAGCTGCATTACAAGAAGTGTAGTCAACGAACTCCATATGAAACTTACTACAAATTAATAGAAAACATGTCTAGAAGGATCGAGACATGCATTTCTAGCGATGGGTGGCCGACTCGATATTAATATTAAGTTTTATTTCATTTTTTTTATTTACATAAAATAAATATTTTGTTGATCATCATCATTTTCGTCGAGTTTCGGATTATTTTAATTAAAAATTTTTTAGACGTTTTGAGAGTATCAAAATTTACATGCATATTCATCAAAACCTAAGCTACATTTTGATAAAATTTTATGTGTAGTTATTATGCGCGTTTTTGTGTAATTAGTAAAAACAGGTGTCCGGATACTTTTGTCCAGGGTGTGTATATATAGTATATATACCAAAAGAAAAGAAATATTTATATGATAATAATAAACAATTTTTTCTTTTCTTTTCAATTATAAATATAATAATTAAAAGATTAATACAATTAATAATACAAATAAATCTTTTTAAATAATAACATACACAACATATTTATATCTGGATACCCATTTACATTAATTGTCACAAAAGAAAGTAATAGTAATTTTTAAAAAGATTCAAATAAAATATTTTTCCACTATAATACATCAATTCACTCATGCCAAAATTGAATTAAAACTTTATATTTTTTAGTGATTTTTATCATCATTGACTTAATGATGGTAATTAAATAGCAAATTTTTAGTTATGTTACAGTCAACCCTCCATAAATACACCCCCCCTTGAGACCGTGCACTTATAGAACAAAGTATTTTATTGGTTGCACATGACATTAATGAAAAATTAAAAAAAAATTTTTATTATAAAAATTAAATGTCAATGTTCCTTCAAAAACTCCTAACCCAGTTGCGATTTGCTTGACCTTTTCAACTAAAATAGCATCCCTTAAGATTGCTTTGTGTTGGTAAACTAAAACAAATTCCTTAAAAGCCAACTCAAGTTCAGGGACAATCACAGATTTGTCTTTTTGCTTCTGGATTGGTAATTCCAGTGCTAAGTATTTCTCTGCTTTTTTGTATAGTTCTAGTTATTGTCGATTCATGAACTGTAACTCCCATTTTTGTTCAATCCATGCAACATATTCTTTTCTGGTCAATTTATTATTTTCAACAAATAAGCAAAATTCATATTTTTGGTATCAGATAAAGTTATTTTACTTGAAGACATTTATTTTTATTTGGAAGTTATAAAAGAATATGAATTATAGTGAACAATGGTTCAATAATGTTAATTTAACTTATTGATAATAATGAATTAGAAGATTGATATATAATAACTGGGTATTTTTATTTTTTAAAGTAATTAGATTTTAGTTATTAAAATTCTTAATTTTATCTGTTATGATCCCTCCTTTACCTTTATATATAATAATCTCAACTATAAAAAATATAAGAGCTTTGTCTGCTGGATTCTTATTCTGTTATTCTAATAATTCTCTATATCTATTAAAAAGAAAGAATTCTTTATTTACTTGAATTAATAAAATGTCATTATTAGTGTACATGTAACATGGAATTATATTGCAGTGCGGTCACGTGAAAGTCATGGATGCACTTAGAGATGATGGTTTTATATAAATGGTACCAGGAAAAGACCGTGCAGTGCAGAATATAGAGGGAGTGCACTTATCTCTAAGTCCCGAGCTTGGGACTGGAACACGGGGTGCATTTATAGAGGGTGCACTTATGGAGGGTTGACTGAGTTACCAGAATTAGACGATGACGAAGATAATTTGGCCGAATCCTTTAATTTCGGGTCAAATTAAATTTTATTTCTATTTTATTAAATTTATTCTTTCATTATTTTTATTTTTATTATTTTATTTATTTATTAATGTGTATAATTATTATTATCTGAATTCGTAGCACATTCATATTTATTTAACTTTATTTAGTAGAGATTAATGACGATTATCCCAGACTGGGCGGAACCGCCAAAGTACAAAGTGGGCAGATTCGCCCAATCTGGGCGGAATTGCCCAATTCGGGCTAATATGTAAAGAACATGTATATAAAGAACTTGATTTCGACCTAATGTAAAAGTAACTTTGTCATAAGTTGATTAGTTTCGACTAAATAAATAAAATAGTAATATTTTATTTAAATAAACTTTTATCTTCTTTAACCAAAATTATTCGCTAATACCAAAATCAATTCGTTGATCCCTATTCATTCTGATTCACACAAAATAAAAATAATTGTTATCACCAATTAAAAAAACGCTTTCCCCAAATTTAATCGGTGACAACTGTATTTATTATTCATTTATTCAGGAAAGAATACTTGAAGAGAAAAAATAAATCATGAGTATTATTAATGAGACTTGATATATTTTGGGATAGCATCAGCTTGAAGCGAAGCTAGACAACCACACAGTGAATCTCTGTTTAATGGATAGTTTGGGCAAAATGGTCACGCGAAAACTGCCATGTAGTTTTGCTCCTCGAATTTAGAAACACAAGACATGGTCAAAAATTTTGGCATGGCCAATATTTATGGATGTTGTGGACCCACCAAGAAAAATTTAGATCTTTTAGATGTACATCTCGTGATATTAATATGCATATTACTGAAACACAAGTTCGTGGGCGTTGGAACCTATCAATTTTGTGTAATGAATCAAGGTTTCAAAAACAGGTTTTTTAAATTTTGTTTGCGAGTACAAACTTTATTAATATTTTGGGAGAATAAAATAATTGAATTAAACAATCAAAATCTGTTTTATAATGTCATCATTATTTGTGCCTTAATCTTATTGTTTGTGCCAACAAAACATGGCAAGCACTGGATTTCCATTTGTTATTTAATTATATTAAAAAAATCCTTTTTCATTTTTATGTAAATACTAAAATTTATTCTTCGCCAATTTTATTATATATATGAAATCTTTACGTTTATGGTTTAATCTTACATATTTGGTCTGAGGGGTGGTTTGTTTACGATCCCTAATTGATTATCTAGAAATCGTTTTTTTTTTGAAGATTGCTTTTATTTTTATTTTAAAGGCGATGTGGTACACATGCATTATGAATTAAGTCTAATCGAGACTTTTTTGTTCTTTGAGGATTCTTTATTAACCTGTGAAATCTGACCAGTTATTAATGTCAACTAACTATAACCAATATAAATAATTTAATTTATGGACACCGATTTCAAGGACTCAGATAATTGGTGTATAATACAGCAATAGTAATAGCTTCACTATTACACATGTTGGGGGTCTAGATTGCTGTTTATTTTTGGGAGAATTTCTCACGGTTGCATTTAAAGTTTTTATTATTATATATATATATATGTAATAAATATATAAATTTTTGATCAAATAATTTTTTTCCTTCATATATATCTTTCTCCTCTTCATTTTTCTTTTCTTAATAATAATAATAATAATAAAATATGGGTATTAAAATCTCTAGACCAAAAATTACAAGAAAAAAATCAGAACTTTATCGTTCATCGTCAATATCATCATCATTTATTTCCAAAAGTAATACAAAAAACAATAAAATTAATAATAGCAAGACAAAGTTTTTTGGTCGTATCCACGACAACGATAACGAAAATTATATTAATGAGCATCTCATTGGAAAAAATTATTATATAAAACCATTAAATATTTATCAAGATACTCGTAGTTTAATTGATAGTAAAAGAATTAATATAATAACATTGGATGAAAATAGTGTTAGTGATATTGTTGTTAGGAGTGATGATTTTGAAAATAAAGATTATGGTTTACACGAAATTATTAAAGAAACATGGTCAAATAATTTTTCTGCGCCGGTTGACGAAAAATTAATGAATGGAGGCGCGAGAGTTTTAGATTGCGGGTGAGTGTATTATTATTTTTGATTTGACCACATAAAAAATTATAATCCTTTTGATTAAAACTATATTAATATTTATTTGTGTATAGCACAGGTTCTGGAAAGTGGATTGTAGAGTTATCAGAAATTTATCCAAAGTCAACGTTTGTTGGAATAGATATTTCAACATCATCAACACCGAATGATGACGTAATACCATTAAATGCCGCCTTTTTCGAGTGTAATATAATCGATGGCCTACCATTTCCTAATGACACATTCGATTATGTCTATCAACATAATTTAATACTAGCATATACTGATATGCAATGGCATGATGTAATGACTGAATTGACAAGAGTAATAAAACCCGGAGGACATTTAGAATTGGTTGATCTTTGCTTCTCTGATAGTAAATTATCTCCAACTGGAAATAGAATTACTACTTCGAGTATGTTTTTTTTTATGTACATGTTATATAAAGATTAAAATTAAACATTTTTTTTCCATTCATTTAATATTATTATTTTTTTTTTTTTGCTCTTTGATATCAATATAATAACAAATAGTCGCGAATTATTTTAAAAGTGTTGACCTTTCACTTGATATTGTTTTGAAATTACCTCGATATTTTGAAAAATCAAAAGAATTTGATTTGATCAATGTATTGGAAAAACCAATCGAAATAGGCTCTTGGGGAGGCGAAAATGGAGAAAAAGTAGCAGAATGTTTAATATCTACATGGATAGCATTTAAAAGCATTCTAAAAACACTTTTGAATGTTGACGACAAAGGCTTCGACCAATTGATTAATCAATTTTATAACGATACTCGAGATGTAAATAATCATATGATTTGTAAAAGTATACGAATTTATGGTAGAAAGAAATTCACATAATTACTTTTTATCTGTTAGATTTTCATTATTGTAATATTATATAAATAGTTTACACACATACGTGTATGTATGTACACGTATTTTATAATTTATTTGTATTTTTGTAAAATATTTTTTTATCAAACAATTTTTCATTCATGTAATTATTAGTAATGTTAAAAAAGGATAGTAAATAATAAATAATTAGAAATTTTATTAAATAGTACATTATGCGATTATAATTTTTTTTTTTAAAAAAATATTAATATACAAAATACTAAAAGAACAATTATTATTAATATTAATATATTAATAATTGACAATATATCACAAACAATTATCTTGTCATATGTGTTAATTCCAATTTTTCGAAATGTTTTCTTGCTACACTTATATTCATTTGCGTTGCTGCAGATTCTAAAAAAATGTCATCATCATCATCATCATTATTAAGCAAATTAAGAAAGTGAATTTAAAACTTTAAATAAATAAAAAAAAAAACTTACCAACACTTGGATCAGACATAATAACCATCACATAAGTATTTGTTGTTAAAACATCAAAAAAAGCTGCAAAATTGGCTTGCCGTATTTCCATACTTTTAAATTGTGCTAAAGATTTACTGTAATATGATATTGATTGAATTATATATATTAGCGTTAAAAATCAATCGATTAAAGGATTACTTTACTAGCTGGTTAATTGGCTGACTTGATGACTAAACTGACCTACAACTTAATTTAAATTGTTTCATATAATTACTGATCTTTTCAAATCTATGTAAATCTGGATGATAAATCCTTGACGAGTGAGAAATTACCAAGAATGTAGTCTTTTCAAATAATACAACTTCGTCTGCTTCACAAATAGTTCCAAAATTTTGTAAATGTGTTTCCAATAATTTTATATTCGGAATTAAAGAATGAACTATAGAAGACCATGCCTATATATAATTAATGAAATGAGTATACATATTATATATATATGCATAATTTAATAAATTAATTGATTAATTTTACTTTGTAAAGTGTTTCATCCCATATCGATGTACCAAACGCATTGATCTTTAATGGTTCTGATCGCGTTTTAAGCTCGTTGAATCTGTCGGTGTAAATCTTTTTTTTAAAAAAAAAATTAAATTATATTAAAGTTAATTGGTTTGATACATCAATTATTATTAATATTATTACATACTTTATGTCTATACTCTTCTTGCACTAGATCCATCTTATGTATTAAACAAAAAATTTTTGCATCTTTAGAATTTGCCAGTATTGCTTCAAGACAATCTTGATAATAGTGCATATCACGTTCTATTTCACGAGATTCTACATCGAACACATAAATTAACACTTCAACGTTACGAAAAATATGATCTCTTTGTGCTGCAAAATAATTTTCCATAAATGCCTCTTGACTAATTAACATTATTATTATCATCAAAAATATTAATATCGCCTCCTTATAACAATAATAATAGTAACAGCATTTATTTTTTTATAAATACTCACCCACCACAATCCCAAAGATTTAAAACTAAATTACCAAGAAATCTTACTCTAGAGTTTTCAACATCGACTATTCATAATAATAATAATAAATTAGATAATAGTAAAATTAAAATTAAAATTATTTATTTACTTGTTGCTCCTAAACGTCTTGTATCTCTGGCAACATAATTATGAAATATGATACTACGCATCGAAGTCTTTCCTGACCCACTTTTTCCCATTAAAAGCACCTAATTATTATATATACATACACGTGTAAATTTTAAATATGAAAATTATTATTTACAATTTTAAAAAGCGAAATTAAAGTATATATATATATTAATTAAGAATAACCTTTTTGTTCATTTTTTCAATTTTTTGTAAATAAAGTGTTGAAAGTGATCTGCATAGATTTTAAATAATAAATATATTAATTAATAAAGTAATAGATTATCAAGGATCTACTATTCTTCAAAAACCAAGTATATAAGGAAACTCTATTTGAAATGTGGCTGCCAACACTATGATTCGAAAGTTACTTTTAAAAAAAAAAATGTGACTATGACCGCCTCACCATAGATTCGATTAATAGAAAATGGAAAAGGTCACCGGCCTTTATTATGGGAAAAATGACCTGATTTCACAAATATAGAGCTGTTATCGGTTACATTATAATTCACATTATTAATAAAAAAATTTATCTTGTTTATTTTTGGTATTTGGTCATACCAAATAAAGAATTCCCTATTCACTACACTACATACCCTCCCTAACTTGTCAATGCTAAAAAAGTTATTTGCAAATGTGGCCAAATTCAAGTTACAAATCAATCAATTCTAACAGGTATTTAATAAGACAACTTAAAATTAACTAATTGATATTCCAAATAAATATTAACCCTAATTTATTCCATTTAGGTCTTTGAAAATCTCCTGTTATTTTTGAGAATAATAATAGGATATTGAGATCATTTATTATATGGGGCGTACTGCAACAAAAAGTGAACATTTGTATTACCAAAAATCTCAGGGATCAAAATTTAGTTATTATCATCACAATTGATTTGTTAAGTAATATATAGAACTATCCCAATATAAAATAGTTAATATGAAGCTCATTACCAAGGATTATGTTTAACATCACATAATGGTGATGATGATGATGATGGTAAGAAATTAGCCATTATATAGGATTGGCACCAGAAATTTGTAGTGGCAGTTAGTAAACATTTAGAATCATAAAGACAAAGATGATAAATTTTGTTTAATTCTTATTGAACCAAGAATCCTTCGTCTTTCTTCCTTTCTTATTATCATTCTTATATGCGCATATAAAATAATCTATTACAAATGTATCAGATTTTATTATAAGACAAAATTGACAAAAATTTATTAACAATGATATAAAATTAATAATAATTAACAAAAAATTAACACGATTTCATTATTATTTTAAACTCCAATGATAATCTAAATGCTGTTTTAATGCTGGCATATTTTTAAAATACTCTTTATCACATAAATGACAATTTAATGGTGCCTTTAAAAGATTCTCATAATACGCTTTATCAATCTATATGGAGTTTATCAATTTGATTAATAATAGTTTTGTTAATTTAAAATAATAAATATGATAGTTGCCTTAATCATATTCCCTTTTTCCAAATAGTTTATAATTTCATCGATATCTATGAAAAATCCAGTAGTAAATGAATTCCAATGCTTTTTATTCTTTAATGATGAAGATATTAAATCTTGAGAGATTACATGCATGTGAAGATGTCTATTGTTTGATAATCGAGGATAAAATATTAATTAAAAATATATAAGTGAATAATAAATGATAATTGATTACCTCATGCTAGTAACTGCATGAAATCCCATACGAAAATCAAGTTTTGGATCTTCTTTTTTTAATCTAATAATAATAATAATAATAATAATAATAATAATAATAATAATAATAATAATAATAACAACAGCAACAACAATAATGATAGTAAATCGATATTTCATATTTCTTTTCTCTTTCTCACTAGTGTTCTTTCATCCTATCCTCCTCCTTACCATTACCCACACCTATCGCTCTTACCTATCAACAACCCATTCTCCTTTTTGTTTCATTTTTTTTATCAACTCTAAATCATGCTCCAATAGATCCTCAATTCCATCAATATCAAATCTTGGCATAATCAAAAGATGTTTTTTACCTTTTGGATATTTATCCCAAATAACAACCAAATCGTCATCATAACTATAAACTTCTTGTTCAGGATAAATTTGTGGATTTATTGTATAAGGTATCAAGCCATCTTGCCATGATGAAGCAACTTTATTGGAATCTTTGATTCTCTTCCTAAAAACTTTTGGTTTTGCTGCTGTTGACACATCTGCTTTTTCACACGTAGCCGTCACGTCATCTATTTAAAATGATTATAGTAGCGCGCATATATATATATATATATTATAGGATACATATATTATTCTTTATAAAGGCTTACATTGAGTAACTTTAGGGTTTGGTCGTTTTAGTTGAATATATTTTCGATTATTTTTTAGATCCCAAAAAGCAGTTAACATTGATTTATAAGATTCTTTTAATAGTCTTTTAGCATCCTCCAACTCTAATGGATCAGTTTTATAACAACTCATATTAGGCGAGACAACACAAATTAACTAATATTAACACATTTATATAATATGTAATTAATTAATCGCTTGATCACGAAAAAAAGGTGAAAAATAAATTATCCAATATTTAATTAATTAAGAACCTGTTCAACGCCTTGAGTTTTATGCAAGTCAGTATTTATTGGAATGGGAACTGGATACACTTCACCAACCTTTGATATATTGTCACATATAAATAAATATTTTTTCATAATATATATAGCATACACAATAAAGATAATAAAGTCAATAAAGTCAATAAAGACGGTAATATATACCACACCAGGATTTGGATATAATTTTTTAATTTCTTGAGAAAATTCTTTGCCTAATTGTTGAATCAACCATTTTCCCAACGATGTCACTTCTAATAATATGTTATTATTTAGTTAACTAATATAAAAAAAACATCCACAAGTATATAAATATATAATACCAAGTTTTAATCTCCATGTTACTTCAATAGCGATATATCTGTATGTATACAAAATAATTATAATAGAATATAATAAATATTATTTGAATCCAAAAATAAATATTGTATCGATAAATAATTCGTACCTAATTTTATTTGAATTTGTCAAATTGCCTTGAATCATTTTAAATCTTTGATATTTCAAATTTTGTTGTGGATCACAAATAATTTTCCATTGCTATTTTTTTTTTTTTTTTTTAAATTTACATAGAAAATTACATCGTACATAATTTAAAAAAATTTATTGATTATACTAACGGATTCGTATTTTCGTATATAGTCTTCATTATCATCAAAAAGCATCAACTCGTAATCATCATCATCGTCATTGATATTACTACTGCTGCTACTTTCTTCCCCTTTTTTTTTTTGATGTTCATCTAAAAACTCCTTAATCGCCTATACAATATATTAGAATGGCGATCCGGATACTTTGCAACAGCGAAACACATAATAATAATATAATCTAATATTTACCTCGCAAGCAATAATTGATGCTTCATTGATTGGTACTTTATTAAGACCTGTAGATAATGATGGAAATCCAAATCTAACTACACTGTTCATCATTTTCTTTGGTTCCTTTTCTTCTACTTCTGCTAATAACTTTTTTTTTTTTCCTTTTCTTTCTACTTCTGCTTCTACTTCTTCTTCCTATTATTATCATATATTGAATAAAATGAAATATAGCATTTCTAATATTTTTAAAATCAAAATACCTTTTTTCTTAGTTTTTTCTCTCTGATTTCCGAAGTATGGTCACTCATTATTTATATTATAATCAGTATTATCATCCATTCACAAAGATAAAAAAATTCGTTAAAATTATCGCGATTTAAAATTTGATACTCGAATTTTTATTGGTTGAATATATATTATTAGTACATACATATATATCATCTTACATCTTACCAAAAAAATATATTTTAATTTTTCTTTACTAATTTATAGACTTCATATTCTTCTAACAAATGCACGCTCTTCTTATTATTCATAAGAGTCAAATTATCTTCATAAGTATTCCAATAAAAATAATAACAATAAGGCTCATTATCAATGCTATTGCATAACGCTATATCATAAAAATCTATACACTTTTCATTAAATTTTATATTATCTGTTGTAGTAAAGTCAAAATTCTCACAATAATGAATTATTGCACAATCAGGATCCTTTACTCTACTTATTATTGAATTATCCATCTGATTTTCATCAATATTGAAAATAAAACTTTTATTTGTTTTAATCCTATAATATTCATGTGGCAGCCTTCCTTTTATATTCCAACAAACTGGATTATAGCCGCCTACTAGCTCGCCTGTTTCTTTAATTTTCATTATAATAATTGTTTGTTTGATGTTAAAACATTTATTATCAAATACTGATCTTGAAAACCCATCCCAAGATCCACGAAGAATTAATTGAAAATCATATGATGAATTGGTTTCATTATTAAATTGTTCATTTGTTTTATCAATCCAGCTTGAAATTAAAAGTTTTATTTGCAAATTTATTAACTTTCTTTTTGATTTTCTTGAACCTTTTTGAATTAAATTTGGTTGCCATTTGCTACTAAGATAATGTTGGAGAGCTTCTTCATATATTTCTTTGACAATAATTTCTTTATATGGGTTGATTTTATTGCAAAAATCAAATAAAGTGATTTCATAAAATCTTATTGATGGAATAATGTCACATAATACATTTTTCAACTCAACTAGATCACTTTTAGTCAAATCTGAAATTTTTTTATTATCAAAATATTCAATTTGTCCCAATCCCCATTCAATGGCATAATCCCAAATGTTAATTTCATCCAGTTCTAAATCATCTCTTTTCAATATTGATATAAGCATAGATTTCTCAATTGCTGGAATGTTAACAGGTTTTAAATATAATTCTGGATTTTTACAAATCAATTCACCACAATAATCTTGAAGCAAGTTAAATGATTGATGTCTTGATGCAATATTATCAATGTGAATTAAATTTTCTTGAACCCAATCTTTTTTTTCAATGATTAAATAATATTGTAAATCCTCAATTAATTCATTAAAATCTAATTCATCAGATGCTTCAAGAAGTTCAAGAATTTCATATACATCTAGATTATTTATGTTTATAATTCCATTGTAAATATATCTTAAAAATATCAAAATATCAAAAAAAGTGTTAAATATTATTATTATTATTATTATAATCAATTAATTTATAAATCAAAACAACTAAACTTACGTTAAAATAACTTCAAACACTTTTGGAGAAATATTTTTTTTTTCAAATAAAATAATCCCCTCTTTTGATTTTTTTATCCAATTATCTGATAAAGCTATTTTAAAATATGGAGACCTTGCTTTCAAAATGGTAGAGTGTGCTTTAAAGGTTTTAAAGTTATCATCCTCTCCAACTCTAATTTCTAAATCATAAAAGTTTGATTCGTTGAACAATTGTGCTAAATCAGTTATTAACTTGCTAATATATTTTAATGGTAAAGCATCTTCATTAGAACACACACATTTGTTGAATAATGTTTTAATATTTTCTAGCGACGAAAAACCTCTATTTGACATTTTTTGATTTGATTAATTTTGTAAGAATTACCGTATTTTTTAATATTAAAAAAACAAAATATAAATAAAGATCGCCATTTTGTTCATAATAATAATAATAAATTATAATTGGTGCGGATTTTTATGTTTGTGATCTGCAAACTTTAAAAAAAAAAATTTTTATATAATACACTCACCTGCCAAAAGTATCCAGACAAAATGTAGATCATGTAAATTTCCGTGACATTTCCGTGTGTTTTACACAAAAATACTCGAAAACTAGTAAGAAAACATGACTTTTTGCCCTAAATAACTACACTTCAAACGTTCGAGTTTGCATCTTTTCATTGATATTTGTAACCTAATAAAATATAGTTTTTGGGTAATATGTAAATTCTTAAAATCGTTTAAAAATGCTGGTTCCTGAGACTTTTTTTTGTCCTATAAAATATTCCACATAATAATGAATTGTTTGAAAACTCCATAAAAGAATTTAAAGTATAACGAACAAAATAAAAAAAAAGATCATTAAAATTTGTTAGAAATTGATAGAGTTGCATGTATTGAGAAAATTTTACAAATAATTTTGGAAATCATTGTATGCTTTTCGCTCTTTCATGATCCATAGCACCACGTTCAAAATCCGTGAGTTCCCATACTTTTGTCATTTCAATAAATTCAGAACAATAATTTTTATTGTTTTTAAAAACAAACTCAAGGTTTTGTCATTAATTTTTTTACATATATAATTTTATGATTTTTGAAATTTTCTCAAAATTATTTGTAAAATTTTCTCAATACATGCAACTCTATATATCAATTTCTAACGAATTTTAATGATCTCTTTTTTATTTTGTTCGTTATACTTTAAATTCTTTTATGGAGTTTTCAAACAGTTTATTATTATGTGGAATATTTTATAGGACAAAAAAAAGTATGGCAATGTATTTATATATTATAATTTTTGTTTTAACTATTCTCTCAATATAATTAATAATATAATGTCAATATAGATCCTGAAGATTCAAACATACCAGCAAGTTCTGAGGATTTTTCTTTAAAATCGCTTCAACTATTTGTTATTGATAAATTCAAATTAAACTATTGAATTACAATTATCAGATGGTTTTTAGATACAAGCACACCAAGTATTGAAATTTTTGTATGTGAATATCTTTCCCGAAAGAAGGTAATGTTGTTTCTTTTATGGTAAGATTCCAAGTCTTCAACAGCAATTGAATATTTTAGTCCAAGTTGAAAAATTTTCCGAATTATATATCTTAAAACTCGTCAATGGTTTAATCGATCCATCAAATTTATTAAAGAGAATCAACGACAAAATTTCTAGAGAAGTATTGAAAATCAACCATCATCATATTTTATAATGAGATTAGATGATAAAAAATTGGCGATAAAGTGTCTGTTAAGGATATATTGACGATAGCAATATTGTTATGTTTAGTTAGTTTTTTATTATATTAAATTAGACAGCAACAACAACAACCGTGCACTAATTATGTTTTCTTTAATCTCTATTTTCAGCTGTATATAATAAAGTATTTTGTGATGGTGTGAAAGAGGACGAGGAGAAGCCGCTCTACTTTAAGGTCGAGAATGTACTGAGTGAGTTGTTGAACGTACTGAATGAGATGAATGAATAGAATATTTCTTGATGCCACCAGTAGTTACTACTTTTTTACATTGTGGTCTGTCATTTTCATAAATGATGGCAAAATAAGTTAGTTTCGAAAATAATTACGATTTCAACCAATTAGAATTTCAACATCCAAAATTGAAATCAAAGTTCGAAAATCGAAATCCCGATTCAAATTCTAAAATATTGTTTTTAAATTATGTCGAGCAATTTTGATTCTCGAAGTCTTATCCTAAGGGTGCTGGAAGACCTTCCGAAATTGTTTGGACACATTTTAATAATAAAAGTACAAAAGATATCCTGGCAGTATGACTCCACCTGTATATATTGTAATGATGATGAAGTCTACAGTTGATGCAAGAACATTTAGCGAATAGATGTCCAAATGCACCTATTGAAATAAAGCAATGTATCTTGAAAATACTTTACACAAGTATCAAAATGATGATTTGTTGGACGAAACAAATTCTTTGACAACTTCTAATTCTTCAAATGTTCTTGAAACAAGGACTTTGCCTAACAACAATAACCAGAAGGGTTCGAATGATTTTTATGATTCAATAAATATTACACCTCAAATTAATTTTCGATTTCGATTTTGAATTTCGATTCGAATTTCAATTTTGGATTTCGCCAATACTAAGGACCTTTCGATTTCGAAAACTTGATTTTTCGAATTTTATTAAATGACTTTCGCCACCATGTAGTAGTATGGCTACTTATTGTTAACAAATAACAATTAATTATTATTATGTACCTTGAATTTGGGTGGTAGTGATGTGACAACCACAACATTCCTTGAAGGTCAAAAACAACCATTAACTAAAATTGAGATTATTTGATTTGGTAGAAACAGATAAGAAGAGCTGTATCAAATTAATAAAGAAGAAATTTCTCTCGAATTTCATATTTAGCAAAAGCAAAAGTTTTCTTCATCTATTAAAGTTCGGTTTATCAAATTATATTAAATTCGGCTTAAACAAGATAATTTTATCAATTATGTTTTTGTTAACCCAGTTTTGCATCGTTATAAAGCGAAAATCTGTTCGGCTTATCGAGGTTTGACTGTTGCGGATTTTTTTATGGATACACTTTTTTTCTAAAAAAAAGTGCAAAACTTATTATATGGAACGGTTTTATTAGAAATCTCAATTGCTAAGGCTTTGGAAAATCGTTCTATTCGTGAAAATACCTGAGGTTTTTAGTCGAGGGGAGTTTTTAGAATAGTGCTCATGTATATATATTTTTTTTTTTGGAAGCTTGCAATAGATAAAAGTATTACGATAAAGAAAGAAATTTTCTGTATTTCATATGGGGTTTTTTACGCCATTGGTATTTTTACATCTATCAAAGCTTTCCATAGCTCTAAACTACAATATATACTATATTTCATGCAAATTTGGTACCCATATCTTTGAAAACGGAAGAGGAGCAGTGATTTGAAAATAGTATGTTTTATCAACGTTTTTACTAGTATTACAACTTTCAATTGCTAAGGCTGTTGGAAAATCATCGCATTTATAAAATTATTAGAGGTTTTTGATTAGGAGAACAGTGCTATGGAGCGAGAGAATCTTTATTTCATACAATTTTTTTGAAAGTTGTGATAGATAGAAGTCTTATGACAAAGAAAGAAATTTTATGTATTTCAAATGAGTTTTTCACATCACTGATATATTTACATAGTAATAGCTCTAAATTATGATGCATATACTACTATCTTTATGCAGATTTGGTGCCTATATCTTTGAAAACGGAAGAGAAATTTCCTTTTTTTTTCCAGATCCTATTTCCAGCCCTGCTCTCAGAAAGAATACCAATCAACTTTCAAGGTTGTGTTAATATTGATAATTTTCTCTTTTATGAAATTAAAAGGAATTTCGCACCCACATTTGATTGGCTAATTTCAATTTCACATGCAATTAAAACATCTATATAATTAATTAAAAGATAATCCAAATAACTTTTTCCAAGATATTGTATATTCGAATCTATTGGACTTGCGATGCAAGTTTAGCAATGACTTCTTCTAACTAGCAATTATAGTAATTACACAAGCAAAACAAACAATAATCATCATTATATATTTGTAATATTAATGTATATTTGTTTACTGATTTTTTTTTTTGATTATTCATATTAAAATGATGATAAGAAAAATCTATGTATTAAAATCTTTGATAAAAAATTCAAGTTTAACAAGATGAATTTTCCCCATTATTGATTGTTGTTAAAATAAAAAAAATATTGTTATTTAAACAATAAAAATTTTTTGAAGAAATTTTTTTTAAAAAAAAAAAATAAAAAAAAATTTAATAATAATAATAATAATAATAATAATAATAATAATAATAATAATAATAATATGTCGCCACCAGCTAGTTTAGGAAAACAAAAGGAATCAGGACTTGCTCGTTTGTTGGGTTCTGGAACTTCAGGAATATTGGAACTATTTATATTTCATCCTGTTGATACTATTGCAAAACGTTTAATGACTAACCAACAAAAAGTAAATATTGGATTTTTTTATGGGGAATGGAATGATAAAAGATTATTTTTGATCGTTTTTGCTTTGCTTATTTGTTTGTTTATTAGGTTTTTATACCTGGTGCACCATTACATCAAGGTTTTAATAATTTAGAGAAAGCCATATTTAAAGTAAAAAATCTAGTTCATTTTTTTTTTCAGTAAATTTCTTTGCACAAACAAAAATTTTCCTAATGAATAAAATAATATTACTATTATAGGATAAGCATTCCGCAACTCTTTTCCGTAAATACACATCATTGTTCCCAGGGTTAGGTTATGCAGGTGGATACAAAGTACTTCAAAGAATTTATAAATATGGTGGTCAACCATATGTAAGAGATTATATCAACAGCAATCACAGAGATGCATTCTATAAATTATTTGGTGAAAAAAGTGGTAAAACCATAATACATGCCACTGCTGGAAGGTAAATATGTTTGGAATGGATGATACGATGTAATTAGTAGGGTGAATTTAATTTTAAAATTAATTCTAAATTAATTAATAATTAATTGATAGTTTAATTGGAATTGGAGAGGTGGCACTTTTACCATTAGATGTATTGAAAATTAAACGTCAAACAAATCCTGAAACATTAAAAGGCAGAAACATTTTCAAAATTTTTTGGGATGAAGGACTTGGACTTTATAGGTAATAATCCACTCATATAATAATTGACTAATTATATATGACCAAGTACAACTCTATAATATTAATTGGTTTATAAATATGTATTCAGGGGTGGCCTTTGGACAGCAGCACGTAATGCACCAGGAAGTTTTGCATTAGTAAGAAAACTATTTCATATATTATCATAATATTAAAAATATTATTATTATATTAAAATTTAACAGTAATTAATTAAATTTTATGATAATCATTATTATTAAATGTTAGTTTGGTGGCTCAGCTTTTGTTAAAGAATATTTGTTTGGATTAAAAGATTATTCGAAAGCAACATTTTTTCAAAATTTCTGTGCATCAATTGGTGGTGCTATTGCTTCTATCAGTGTGGCTCAACCACTTGATGTAGTTAAAACTCGTATCCAAAATAGACCTTTTGATTCACCTGAAACTGGGACACAAATTATTCGCAAAATGATACTCAAAGAAGGTTAATAATTTAAAAATTAAAATTTTACCTTTTTTTTTTTTTTTTTTGAATTTTAATAATAATATTATTAATAATATTATCATTATTATCATTGTTTTTTAGGCACAAGTGCATTCTTTAAAGGAATAACACCTAAAATAATTGTCGTTGGTCCTAAATTGGTTTTCTCTTTCACAGTTGCACAACAATTAATTCCAATATTAGACAATTTCTTTGGATCTAAAGGAGTAATCAAACCAAATCCTCTCTAATTATTAGTTTTGTTTATGATTTAAAATAGATTTATTAAATTGGATGGAATTTATAAATTTAATTCAATAATAAAAATGGATTAATAAATAATTATATGTAAGAACTAATAGAATTCAGTATATAATAATATAAAAAATAAACTATATAATTAATTAATTAAATCTGGTAATATTGCATTGATTATATCTATTGGAGTTGTATAATATATAATAAAAAGAAAGATTTTTTTTTCTAAATTTATTAATAATGATAATGAAGACAATGTTGCTATATAATTGGAACTAAAATCAATACCTTATCTAGCATCAAATAGGAATTGTCATCACCATGTTACCATTAGGCAAGGCATGCTTACCAATTTAACATTTTTCAAGTATTACAGTACAAATTAGCCCTTTTAACTTGATCAAATTGCCAATGCATTGTTGCTATTTTGCTTTACTATTACTGACAATGGCATTGATAATTTATTATAAACTTCACATTATTCTAACAACTGAACACTCTTGTTATTTTCATATTCTCATAAGAATATGTATCATAATAATATCAATGAGGTTCATTATTGATACCGTTACATAGATAGATAGTGCCAAATCACAAAACTCAATATGGGCCAATTTTTGTCATAGTACAAGAACCAAATTTTGTTTAATAAAAATGGCAGTTGCAATCTTTTTTGAAGAAAATAGAGAGTCATAATAGACAAAATATCCTTCAAAGATGCTTTGGTGGAAATCCAATATTCTATATGGCAAAAATCCCACTTTAAACTAGATGAATATGAAAATCAATAGCGGGCTTTCTCCACGATTGGCTGATATCGTCGGAACTCTTCATTATTTTTTTTAAACATGTCCCTATTTCTCTTGCTATTTTTTTTTTTGAATGAGCAACTATCATTCAAACAATTTGAAAACGTTAAAGGAGGAGCCTGGTTTGCATGACCTGTCAATTGCACCTCTGTTTGGTATTTTTCTTCCCTTGTAAAAGATGATGCAGAGAAATTGGATAATTAATGACGATCTTAATCCATGATGGCGCGAAAGTCATTTAATAAAATTCGAAAAATTAAGTTTTCGAAATCGAAGGGTCCTTAATATATTAGTATTAGCGAAATCCGAAATCGAAATTCGAAATCGAAATCGAAAATTAATTTGAGATGTAATATTTATTGAATCATAAAAATCATTCGATCCCTTTTGATTATTATTGTTAGACAAACTCCTTGTTTCAAGAACATTTGAAGAATTAGAAGTTGTCAAAGAATTTGTTACATACAACAAATCATCATTCTGATACCTGTGTAAAATAATTTCAAGATACAATTGTTTTATTTCAATAGGTGCATTTGGACATCTATTCGCTAAATATTCTTGTATCAAATGTGGGCTTTCTTTTGCTCTGTTATCATTACAACATATACAGGTGAAATCATGCTGCCAGGATATCTTTCTGTACCTTTATTAAAATGTGTCCAAACAATGTCGAGAGGTCTTCCAGCACTCTTAGGATTGGGCAAATAAAGATTTTGAGAATCAAATTGGTCGACATATTTGAAAGCAATATTTTAGAATTTGAATCAGGATTTCGATTTTTGAATTTGGCTTTCTAATTTAATTTCGGATATGTTGAAAATTCTAATTGATTGAAATCGAGATGTTGAAAGGTTACATACAAAAATCACGGTTTGATATGCGGATCTTTTCACTGAAGAAATAATAATAAAAAAATTTATGAAGGAAAATTTGACTAGAGCTTTATTAAATGGTCATACAACTTCCAAAATTATGTATTATGTGTATTTTAACTGCTTTACGAGCCTATCAAAAAAAATAATCAATAGATGCAAATTATAATCATAAAGTTATCATACAAATTCAACTATACTGAAGAGTTGTTCGAGTTTATTAACCTGTCACTCAATCTTCGTTAGAATCCATTCAACTTCCTACTAGCGAAACAAATATATTCAGAAGATTCAGAGGAAGTGCTAGGAGTAAGTCTTCGACCAGGACTTGCTCTTTGCTTTCCTTTTCCTATCATTATTAACAATGCATGTTAAAATTAATATTAAATTGTTAAATTAATACCTTTTGCATATAAACGATTTGCTATGTTTTCTCTTTTTCTTGATGTAGTGCACGCCATCTAAAGATATCAAATGCTGCGTCACACTGCCAAATTTTCAAATCCCCAAAATAGCGATTCATTGGTGTCACGGCATTATAAAATCACATGACTCAATAATTATCGTATTCATGACAACAGGAGAGAACGTACTGGGAACACAAAAATTAACAGGAGGGAATACAAAATTTTAACCCATGCAATTTGTTGATTGACCAATTAAAATCGCGAATTTGATAACGTAGAAATAAATATGGGTTTGATTCATTTTGTCAACAATCACTTCACCAACAATTGTTTCATTAACGAATTTAAGAAGTTGGAAGAAATAGTCTAATAAATTAAATTGTACTACTCGAAAATGTATTTAAAGGGTTGGTTTTTGACTTGGTCGAAGAATAACTCTCTTCCTAACTTTTCTCTTGACCATATCTCTCGATATAATCAAAATAACCTTAATATAATGAATGTCAATGAATGATTGTAAACACAACAAATTTAAGATATATGATTGTGACAAAAAATGAACAATGTATGAAAAATCAAACAAATTTATTTAATAAAAACAAAATTTACAATCCAAAAATTTTTTTGCATGTTCTAATAAAATTTCCATTGTTGCTGTCATCTGTTGCTGATTCAACATTACCCGGATCCATCATCAACTGTATTTTCGTTATTTTCATTTAATATTTTTCATCATACTTTCTTTTAGTGTATTGACTAGTGTTCCATGTCGCAATCCAAAAAAGGTGGTTGCAATCGTTTTTATATGACGCAAAGATGGTAGCAACCATCATCAAAAGTTGCAGCCGGTATCCTTAGTGTTGACATTTTTTTTGATTTCGACTTGAAGGTAGTCCAAGATATCAAACATTTTGATTGACACCTTTGTGAACAATGATTGTGATAACATGGGTGCACTACAATTATTCAAATTAGTATGGTTAGTGTAATCACAATATACGTAATTGCAAAAAATGTTTGTAGATGGTTTCCTAGAAGTAACAAAGTTTTAATAATTAAAGGATGGATACTGATTTTGTGCTTGATATACTGGTAGTATCATATTGTCTCTGGACGTGAATCGTCGTCAACATTCAACAAGAATGTATTTTTTGAATATTTTGTAAGTGCATTCTCATGTTCATCTGCAACTTGCTTCTTTTTACGATCTACTGCTCTTGATGTTGTAGCTACTCCAAGACTTGTATCTACCGAGTCTAAATAGAATGAAAGGTCGAATTTAAAAGAGTTGATTTTGTATTATTTAATAAAACAAGAAGATAACACATGAACACCACCATTAATCTCTTCATATGGTCCATTATTTGTTCATTATGTTCAAATGGCTGAGCTGCTAAATAGAGTTGGTCAAAAAACCGCTTCAAGCTTGGTTCTATTTCTTGGAGCAATCTTTGTATTTCATCAAAATCGTATAGGACCTTGATGGCTCTAGTGAAATCAATCTTTTCATTTACCTCTTCCTCTTCCGCATCTGTGGTTTTTACTCTCCTAGGTTCTCTTTTTAAAGGATTTTCTACAAAATTCATATAACAAATGTTACATAAAACAACACGTTACCTTCAGTAAGTTGTTGTTCTCAGCTTCTTTCCATTTATTGCCTTTTGTTGACGAAATTTAGCTGAATCAGTGGTTTTACATTCTGTGCAATGTTTAATTTCA
>CAUDNR010004234.1:116965-135164 GCA_958430865.1 Entrophospora sp. SA101 | reverse complement strand
GATAGCCACGATTATAATCATCACTTTCAAATGGATCCAATGCTATTTCTTCTTCATTAACAGTTTTCACAAATACTTGGACATGACCATCAACCACAATATAAAAAGATCTTTCTTTTTCTAACATTAACGTGTCACCGGTTAATAATGTTGTAAAATTGAGTTGCAATGTGAATGACCACGAAAGAAGTTTATAGATCCAAGTAGGAAGAGTAATTGTAGCAAAAGATGCTAGTGAAAAAGACCAATTAAATATGATCGACGCAATAAGTAAAGGAAAAGAATATTCAATATTTTCAACATCCAACAAGTCTGTTGAGCCTGTTGTTAAATTAATATCCATTTTTTATTTATAGTTGGAAAAAAAAAGAGAAATACAAATAATACGATGATCCGGTAAATGACGCGAAAGCATAAATATGCATGATTATGTGGTTGGGTAAAAAATAATTATTACATGTATTACATATAGAAAAAAATATCAATTTACTACTATCCTAATTCGTAAATAAAATTAAACATATAAAAAAAAGAAAAAAAACCAACAACATTCAACATATCGTGGTATTATTATGGAAGAACATTAGCAACAATTTTTAAAATCTCTTCCGTATTTTTGCCAACATTTTTCATATCTTTTGCAACTGATTGCCAATATCCACCATGGTGAGGTTCAGCAGCAACACATCGTGATATCACGTCTTCTTGTAGTTTCTAGAGAGAAATTATTTTATGTAAGATTCTTTTAACTTATCTTTAAAAAAGAAAAAGAAAATTTTAAATATATCATACCTCTGTTCCATGTTGACATTCAAACTTATAGAACCAACCCCATGAATCACCACAATCAGGATCCACTTTTACGACCTTTTCAAACCATGTACGTGCTTTATCGACTTTACGCTCTAACCAAAATAGTCGTGCCACTGTGGTAATTACTATTGGATCGTTATCGCATTTTTTTAAGGCATCTACTGATTTGGTTCTACGTTGTGGTCGAGGTTCCATAAAGATTGCCTCTGACCACAATAAACCTGAGTTTGGACATTCTTGTAAAGCTAATAAATAATATGAAGAAAATGACATTTGATTGTAAATAACATTATGTATTTTTTAAAAAAATATTTTTATTAAATGAAAGTATTTTTTGAATAGTTTACCTTTTGACAATAGGGCCTTTGCCATATTAACGTTGTTACCTCTTAATTCAACTCGAATAGATTCGCACCATAATTCAGGTATTTTTGGATTTAATAAGCGGCCTCTTTCTAGAGTAGCCCTAGCTTTTATTAATATTCCTGCCTTTTCTTCTAAACGTGAAGCCAAAATCCACAAAGTGACCGATTTTGGACAATTTTTTACAGCTCTTAAGTAGGTCGCCCTTGCTGTTTGTATGTCACCATTTTCGTCTTCGATTTGTCCTTTGATCATCCAAAGTTTATCAAAAGTAGGGAACTTTTGTAAAGCTTCATCCAACATAGACAAAGCTTCTGTTATCTTATTAAGTTGACGTTCCAACACAATGGATTTCATCCATACTTTTTCTGTGCCTGCTTGTTCTCTAGCTCTTTGTAACAAAACTCTTGCACGTTCATATTCTCCATTTTCAGCTTCTAGTTTCACAGCAGCTAGCCATATTTGTTCGCTATTTGAGTTGGCTTTGAAAGCCTCAGTTAAAATATATCTTGCACCATTAACATCACCCTACGTTGAATTAAATAGTTATATTATTAAAATTATTATTTGTTGTATACAAGTTGGGAAAAATAAATAAAAAACTTGTATTTATACTAACAGATAACCATTTCTCTTTAGCTCCCATTAACCAAAGGACCTCAGCTTGTGGACAAAATCTTACAGCACGTTGAAGTAATTCTTCCAAGGATTCTCTAAAAATTTATTTTATTTTACCAAGTCAATAAATAAACATAAAAAAGTTATTTAATGATAATAATTAAATTTTCTTACCTTGTGCCATGCGACTTTTCAAGAAAGGCAGCTCTTCTCCAGATTGATTTTTTACCAGGGAAAGTTTTTAACGCTTGAGCATATATAGCTCTAGCGGTTTCAATTGAGCCATGTGACACACAACTTTCAGCATCTTCCATCCAAATAGCTTTTTTGTCTTGTTGTTCAATTCCCATACCAATAGTATTTCTTACCATGGCTTGGCAAGTTCCAATGCTACCCTCTTTTTCACATTTTTCAGCCTCTTGTAACCATTGCTCTCTACCTAAAACAGTACCCTTTTCTGATAGGACAGTTACTGCACGAGCAATGATTTTGTCTGTCATTTTTTCGTTTCCTTGTTGTTCTTCAAGGCGAGCTGCTGCTATCCATATTTCATGGGATGTGGGTATAAAAGTACGAGCACGATTAAGGACTTTTTTGGCATTTTCATAACTCTCAAGTCTTGCAAGCGCCAACCACAAATCAACAGAAAGAGGAACCAATTCAGTTGCACGACCCAACAATATACAAGCATCAGCTGGGTCTTCTTCCATATTGACAGCGGCTTTCCAAAGTTTCACAGAATTGGGTACAAATTCTAACGCCCTCCTAAGAACTTGTTTTTGATTTTTAGGAACAGTTTCTAATTTTACAGCTTGCAACCAAATTTTAACTGATTGTGGAAGATGCCTAACAGCATTTGCTAATATAGTTCTAGCAGTATCAGCATTGTTCAAGCGAGCTGCTTCCAACCATACGTCCTCATTTTTAGGACATTCTTCACAGCCTTTAGCGATTATAGTTCTAGCTTGTGATAATTTACCAGCAACTTCTTCTAAACGTGCTGCTGCAATCCAACCTAAATAAATAATTTTTGGAAGAGTTAAAAAACCCCTATTTTAATATTTTAAAAATAATAGAAGACAAGATTATCATGTAAAAAGTTGTATATAAAATTACCAGGCGCGTGTTTTGGATTTGTTGAAATTACCGAATTCAATAAAAGCCGAGCCTTCTTGATATCACTAAAATGCGAAAAAATTTTTTAATAAAAATCATAATATCATTTTTTCAATTACATAATAAATATCCTCAAATAATGAAATGCGTACCCTATTTCAGCATCACTTTTAATAACTACACTATTTAAATCTGTTAAATAGCCTTTTGGATCAACAGTAGTCTGACCACTAACAGAATCTGAAATTTGATCCAATTTCAAACTTAGAACTTTATCTCTTGCTTGTCCAATCTCGATAAAATTAGTCATCATTCCAGAATCTGGTGCAGGTGTTTGGAAACCGCCAAATTTCTAAAAAAAAAATAATGGATAAATTTTATAATTAAATTTAATATATATCAAATAATCTATCCAAGTCATTTATTTAATCATACTTGTTGTTGAGCGTCCAAAGTGGTAATATATTGATTATCTTCTCTAGATTTTTCCAACAGTGAATCTGGGACAGCATAATATCTAATAAATGGCATAGAATACATTATTAATTTTATATTTATATATTTATAAAAAATTTTAAAAATCATAATAAATTGAAGAATTCACCTTTCTCTTAAATTAGTTTTTTTACGATTTTTTCCAACAAGATCACCAACTTCTGGTAAATTTGCCCATTCAACATCTGTAACAGCAGCAAGGCCTCTTTTTAAATCAGCAAATTGTTGTTGAATTTTTGGTCTTTCTGCACGATATTTTTCCAATTCTTGTTTTTCACGAGCTTCTCTGTAATTAAACAAAAGGAAAATAAATAAAAATAAAAATAAAAAATATTTATATATGATTGCAAACCTTCTAGCTTTTCTACGCTCATCCATTTTCAAATCAATTGCTTCGTAAATCTTATCTGCTTCTTCGTCATCTTCTTCATATGGTGCAGAAGCAAAAAGACCTGTTTCATTATCGGGATCTTGGAATCTTTCATCATCGTCATCATCATCTTGTTGAGCCTTCTTTTGTAATGCATCACTAGTAGTTGTCAAAAGTCATGATTTAGCAAATACATGTTAATTGAATCTTAAATTTTGTATGGTTTACCTCTTTCAGATCCACTTAAAGTAGGCACATATTTTTAATGGTCAAGAAAATTGAAAGAGGTTTTATAGACAATTTTGTTGATTAAACGGATTTATATATATATATATTTAATATTTCAAAAATCGTAAACCATAAAACTCACCTGAAATCAGTAGGTCCTTCTCTGGCAGGCCCTATATCTGAACGTGTGGTAAAACCAGTTGCACTTGAAATTAAAATAAAAAAAAAGTAATCAATTCGATGAATAAATCAGCATTCAAAACATCAAACATTTGTATAAATAATTTTAGACACACACCCTCTACCCAAGCCTGCAACATAATTTGGAGGTGCTTCTTTGTTCATGAAATCTTTTGTTGCCGAAAACATTGTTTTAAATCAGTTTTTTTTTAAATTATAATTCATGGATATTTTTAAGCAATTTTATCTATTTTATGATGTTGCACAGCATAGCAGTCATTTTCATATTTGGTAATGATTTGCGTCAATCACATTTTGATTTTATCACATAAAAAAGAATTTTGATTGGGCTGAATATAATAAACAAACCTATTACTATTTTTAATATTTTTATATATACTGTACATAAAAAAATGTGATGTGATAGATACAGAGAGATAAAGACACATTATAAAAAAATAATAATTGTGCAAAAATCTAATAGATTGTGTGAATTTAACATTTTATTTTTTGTAAATAAATAAAATTCAATGTCATTATAACAGTAATGACTTGTACTTCCTTATTATCCACAATATTTTATTATCCACAGTATTTTATTATCCATAGTACTTTATTATCCGCATTCTATATCTAACTGTTGATTATTACCAAATTGGGTAAAGATATTTAAAGATGAAATTTGGGGCATGCTGCAACAAAACCAGACAAAGTTTCAGGGATCAAAATTTAGTCATCAGTAATGTGATCATAATTAATAGTTTTATAATATCCCATTTGTTATCTTTAGTGATATATAGAACTATCCCTATATAAAAATAATTAATATGAAACTCATTTATATCAGATCTACCATGGAACCAAACAATTAGAAGTGTTTTGAAGAAAGAACAAGGAAAAAAGATTGCACCTTATGTTTTCAAAATAAATGATACTCAGACACTTGAAGCTTATCTAAGAAAAGAAAGAATTACCAATGAAATTTACCAAGAAGAAAGAAAAATAATAAACATTAGAAAAAGAAAGCAGCATGAAGGTGCATTACTACCTGACAAAAAACAGAAATCCATAGAAGGAAAATAATATGCAATGAATCTTATTATTAAATACTAATCTATTTTTTTACTGACAAACTTTATGCAAATGTAATTAACAATTATCATATTGCATTGCTTATCAATAAAAAAACGCTGTTTGAATTGTTTTACATTCAAGAATATGTGAAACAAGATAAATAATCCCACCTTATGTTGGAACATTATAAAAATATTACTAATTCACTTATTTTCAGTAAAACTTATAAAAATCAATTCTATATTATAAATTGAAAAATTGATCAAATAGTCAACAAAATAGGACCAAGAAAAAGCCAATTCAAAAATAAATTAAGCAAACTTACTGGTGATAGAAAAATATTCACAAGAGATTGAAAATCTATGGAAGGATTCCAAGCAATTGTTTGACAAAAAGACTGGATCGAATCCTGATTTTCATTTAAAGAAATGGCCATGGCTCATTAAGAAATTGTTCAAAAGTATATTGTTGATCAATATTAATGGATTTTAATGCTACAAGTTCTTGGTAATGCTTTGAAAATGCACAAGAAATTGGTTCAAATAATCCACCATCAATAAATTCAATATTTTGAAAAGAATTATAATCATATAAAATATATTCCCTTTTAAGTTGATGTTTAAACATTTTTCCTCCTCTGAAATAGATTCTACATTTATTTTAATTGCAATTTTAATCATAATTTTAATGACTTTAATCGCAATTTTAATGTTTTTAATTGCAATTTTAATGTTTTTGTTTTTTTTTCTCTATTTTGCCTTATCATTGAACAACTGTGTAAAATGGTCTTTCTAGAAAGCTTCAACAATCTGTTAGCACACTTTATGGTGCGGTTTACAATAAATAATGTAACCCTTTTAGAAACGACAAAGGTTTCTCTAAAGTTCCTTTTTTATTTATTTACTTTGACTTTCTTTGGTTGCTTAAATTTTTTAACGGCTGTACAGTCGTTTTTCTTCTTTCGAAGAAACAAAATGCTAGTAAAATTTTTGCTCGGTAAAGAAGCAAAGGTTTGTTTCAAGTTTTTGTTAAGTGTAAACCTTTTTGTTTACGTTTTGTAAAAGTTTTTAAATATTTAAGTGTAAACCTAAAACTAAAATTTTTTATTGGTGTGTTAGAGTGTGAATGTAAAAGTGTAAAGTGTTAACGGTCATTATCGATTAATTAACCAAATATAAAGTGATGACATTTATTAACCAAAGTCGACACCGCTAATTTTAAATGACAAAGCACTAATTTTTTTATTTCTATAATATTTTTTCTTATTTTTATTGTGAGTCCTACAATGTCTCGAAAGTTCATCTGGCCTGGAAAATCTTGTGTTACATCCCCCAATTCATGAGGTCTTTCTCCAGTATGTGTTCTATTATGACTGACCAAATGTTCCAATCGATTAAATTTTTTTTGCATGTACTGCATTTATGTTTGTAAATTATAACACCAGGAGAAGAGAGGTGGCGGGAGGAATTTTTCTTTGTAATAATCTTGTTGTTATTATTATTATTACTATCATCGTCCGTATCTAAATATAAACTAGAATCTTCATTATTAACTTGGTTTTCTTATATAATCATAATTTGGTGACAACAATTCAGGAGGATTGATGAGATTGTAAATTTTAAATGTTGACATTATTATGATGACTCGTTGATGTATATAGTGAAAATTGGTGTAACGTTAAAAATGAGTAAATATTTTTTTCGGTAGGGAGAGATTCAGTATGGTATAACTCTTGCAGAATGTATGGTATGGTATGGTATAGTCCATATTTTTCCATACCAAGTCACACAAAATTTTATTCTAAATCCTTTTTTGGTGGGCGTGAAGGGAAGTATGTTAGATTTAAGCATTGGTATACAACCATTTTATTACACTTATACAATACCATACCATACGTTTTGCAAGAGTTATACCATACTGAATGTCCCTATACTCAGCTCTGCCGCGTATCTAGATGAAGAATCTAAGACAAGGAAGATTAATAAACATATTTAATTTTATTAAAAGCATTATTGGTATGGCTCTGAAGATAATTTACAACAAGCTATTACTGGCTTTAGTATGCAATTATACTTAATCATATATTGAAAAAAAAAAGGTATCGTTTCTAAAACAAAAGAAGTAACAGATAAACTTGCTAGGATGTTAAAAGATGGTGTTATTAAACAGAGTTATCATAGCAAATATTCTTTTTCATATGCTTCACTTCTTCATATGCTTCACAAAAAGTTACATTTTATGTCAACTTCTTCCTCAACAACAACATCACTGTCACCATTTACAATACAAGTGATAGAGGTTACTCGAAGATCGTCAAGTGAAGAAATATTTATTAACTTTAAACATTATAATAGATGATTTCATGAAAATGGGCCATCCAATCATTGAGATCTAATTCTCAATTAAAGATAAAGGAACGATGACAGTATTATTTGTTCGAGACTACATCATAATGTAAATTCTTCTTCTAAATAGTTGATCTTGGTATACAGGATCAGGATGTATTTTAATCTCAATATAATCTTAGATAATCAACAACAACAACGAGAAGAAGCTGGTTTAGTAGTAAATATTAATTTAGATGCTTTAAATGTTTCTAAAAAAAGTCTAAATCCTTTAATTGATAGTACCAAAAATAATGGAATGACCTTAGCGATAATGAACGTTTCTAGAACCATCTGAAGCTTTAGGAATCGGGATTTAAAATGAATTGACTACTTCATCAATATATTGAATTGTCATTTGAAAAAAATACTTTCAATGATATTCCAAGGATAGAAACGTATAAAGGAATGAAAGTTGCTTGGTAATAATTATATGTTTAATGGTCATGTAATTTGTAATATTCAGGTGGCAGGTCACAGTTTTGGTTAGTAGAACTCAACCCATTTCAAGAATGACACGATCATAAAATGTTTCACTCGGCGAAAAAAAATTTTCTTCCACAAAAAATTTAGTTCTCTCTTCAACAAAAAAATCAGTACACAATCGTTTATTTGGTGAATTTGGTGATTTATTTTTTATTTAGGAAAAAAAATGTGACATACACCCATGCCTATTACAGCCACAATACACACTAATTCTTTTTTTTCCCCATTTCTTCATTATTCCAAAAAATATATACATATGCAAACACACACATACGCATATACGGTTATGCAAAAATTAAATTTTACTATTTTTACTTATTATAGTGTCAAAGCCTTCCAGGGTGGGGTTAATGAGTTAGTATCCTGCTCTAACGACGGATTTTAAATCTTGAGGAGGCAGGGTGACAGATTTCTTAGGGATTTCTGGACTTGTTAATGGCCGTTCTGGTTCTTAAAGTTGTTGTAATTTGCATTAAACGAGAGGGTACGATGGCCGACGGTTCTATTCTTGATATGGTTTGATAATAGATTATATATAAAACTATTAAGCAAATCATTCGTTTAGTTACCTACATTGTACGACCCTTTCAGTGGATATCAACATTTATCGGGTTTCTGGGTCTGATCGTTGGGGATGGGGGATGGGGATAACGTTTAAAGGTGCTATCCTTGATGTGGTTTAATAATAATTCTATATAAAGTTATTAAGTAAATCATTCGTTTGGTGCCCGCGTTGTTCTCTGAACTTGGCCTACGGTTAGCATTTGAGGGTCTGGTCGTTGTGATTTGATTGGTTTATCTGGTCAAAAATCAGCGATTCTATTGGATTTCTGGTTGGCTGATTTCTAGGTTAACGGATTCCTTAATTTTCCTGGATTCCTGGATTTCTGTGTAATAGGGTAATTATTAATTCTATAAATCCAATTTATTTTGAATATGCGTGTGTGTGTGTTTGAGAAACTTTGGATTTTGATCATAGCTAGCAGAGGAATTAAGACATTACTATTTAAAGACGGAAGGATGCATGGATAAACAAACTGGTTATAATGATATTGGTATAAACATCATTATTATCGAAATTTTTATTTATATTGGTTTTTTTATTTTAGACAAAGCACATGTAACTTGGTTGAAATTATTATAATTTTGTTAATAAAAACAAATTTAGCAGAGAAATCATATATTGATGCGGACATAATTCAATACCAAAAAAAAAGATCTGACAAATGAATATACATGACCTTTGATATTATATATATACAAAAATTTATTAATGTACCAATAAAATTCTTTCTTCTGCATCCCATAAATGGGGGCGCAAATTTTGAAAGAAAATAACTTATTAAATTAAATAATAAAATTCGTTATAAACATTCTTGTTGTGCATATTTACAATAAAACACAATCTTTAAAAGATTGATATAATTGATATATGTATATAAGTGAAATAATATATATTACATTAGTAGAATCTATCATCAAATCCAAATCCACCATCTTGCAAATAACAAATACACCCGCATCCAGTTGGACATTCCGTATTACCATCAAGAAACCATTCATTAAGATGATTTGTATGCCCACCATGTGAACATTTTACACAAAAATTCGATAATCCTAAACAAATAAATAGTATTAATTAAGGAGAATAAAATATTTTTCAGAATACATATAAATACACACATACCTTTAACGACTAGATGACAGATTGAACATCTAATACCAATTACACGACATTTTGTACATTTTGTACCAGATTTTAATTCTGCTTCACACAGATAACAACGCGTAACAATTTCTATAAATTAAATATGATTATGGCGATACGATAGCAAAATAGTTATTTTTTTGTAAATTTGATTTTGTCTGAACAAATATTATATTAACTAAATTAATTAATTAACACTTCTTCCTTCTTACCTAATGGCTCCTCCCTTTCTCCTATTGGACTTCCTACATTCGTTTTTACAAAACTCATAAATTTTAAAAGTTCAGTTCTTTCTTCATAAAGTCCCCAATGATATAAAATTTCTGAATATGCCAAACGATATTGGTCATGTATCTCTTTTGTGTTTCTATCATTATCTAATAATGGTACGAATATTGGTCTAATTATTTAAAAAAATTTTTTTTTTGTTAAATTAAAATGGTTTTTTCTTTGCAGGGATGAAGGAAAAGTTTTTTTAAAAAATAATTTTTTTACCTTCTTTCATCATCAAATTCTTCATAATTCATCATAGTTATATTAATCTCATTTGGTTTACGTTCGTTATCTAAATTCTTTTCGTTGGCGTGATTTACACCACTTCCCATTCCTCCCCATCCAAAATTATCTGCAAATCCTCCCCCACCTCCTATCGCTGGACTATCCTTTTTGGGTGTTCGTGGAGGTGATGATGCTGTAACTGCTCCTAAACTAGAAGAGAAAATATTTCCATCACGGGTTGGACCACCAAAAGTAGATCTTCGGTGATGATTTGGTTTGTGGTTTGGTGTAGGCATTGTAATATATGCACCTGAGCCTTCTGAATGTCCGTATATACCTGTTGTGCTTGAAGTAAGTTGTTTTGGTGAATTTCCTGTTTGTAGACTGCCGTCGATAAAAGTGCCATTATTATTATTATAATTGTTGTTGTTATAATTATATGCTGACACAGTTCCCCAAGATCCTTTATGTGAATTATATGATTCACCGTATATTGATTGATTTCCAGAATAAATGGGGTTTCGATTAGTATAACCTGTCGGAGAACATTTATCTGGATAACGAGTATGATAATTAAAATAATCTGTATTGGTTGATGTTGTTCCATTTGTTGAATTAGGCGAATTCTAAAAAAGATATGTGAACGTGAAAGTGAGGAAACAAGAAAATAAAAAAATTTTTTTTTTGTTATTATAAGAAAATTAATAAAATTTCATCAAATAATAAATAAATACCCAGGATTGAAGTTCAAATGACCAAGAAGATTTAACTTTTGGTGGAAAAGGTTCATCAAATACACAAGACAACATAGCCAATGTTTGAATATCGCCAATTTTTTTAAAATGATCAAACCTATAAAATATATATTTAGAAATTTATATAAATGATATTAACATTATATAATTTTTTATTTAATAATAATATTATTATTACTATATAACTAACAAATGTTTGACAAGTTTATTGCCCAAAGGATGAAATCCCCAATTAACTTTTCTAAATAATCCATCATTCATCATCATCGTTGTTGTCGACTCAAACCCATCACCGCCAATTTCACTTCTTTTACTATTATTATTTGAATATTTATTATAATGGTGATGAATTCCAGTAAACAAGGACATATTATCGTTACTACTAAATGAATTTTTAATAAATTTTGTAGTGGGAATTGCTTGTGTTAGAATTAAAGCAGCAAGCAACCAAACTTGTTCCAAATCAGGTCGATTATTGCATGCTGCAACTTTAGCGTTATGTTTACATATTACCGCAGGATCATTTCCATAAATACTATTTAATAATAAATAAAAAATAATAATAATAAACATTATTATTATTACACAAGATATTAGAGAAAAAAATGGATAGCTGGATAGATTGGATAACTTAAACTTACATGTATTGTTTCGCTAATTTCATATTAACAGGCAAACATTTTGATAAATCATAAATATGTGTAATAGGACCAGACTTATCCAATTTTGTCGATTCAAATAATGTGACATGATCTGTTGAATTTAGAGCATTATGTAATGTATCATTCTTACAAATAATAATAACAATAGTATAAAATATCAAAAATAAGCAAGGTATCATTTTTTTTTTAAAAAAAAAATTAAATTAAATAGAAATAATTTCAAGAAAATAAATACCTTTGATTTAAAATACAATGAATTAATTGGTAATAAATTGTCTTTATTTTCATCGTCTTCATAAGATGCATCATAATTATATTGTCCAAAACTTGTCACCGGACGTGGAAGTTGTGAAATTATTTTATATTGTTCCCATGAATCAAAAGAGCGTGGATGTGTATATGTGTAACGGGAACGCATACTAGAATCTATTTTGTTTCTTGAGGTTATTGATGTAATTTGATTGCTTGCATCAGGTGATCTAAGACTTGAAAAAAAGCAAATAAGTTGACCTAAAATAAAGAGTATTAATATTAATAAATAAACAAACAAATAATAATAATAATAATAATAATAATAATAACAACAATAACAATAACAACTCACCATTCATAGAAAATCGAGCTCCACATAACATTGGAAAAGGAACATTATTGTTGTCATCTTTATCACCTAAAATATAAACTAAATTTTTATCATAAGATCTTCTGGTTGAATTCAATAAATTTTCATCATCTGAATCATCTTTTCCATAACGATCTTGTGCCACTTCCTTGGGTTGCTCACCAAGCAAATAACGTATGCAAGCCTCTAAACATGGTCTTTTTTGAGATACATGGGATAAAGCAATACTATTTAAATTTTGCAACATATGCGTTCTATTCATTATAGATATCATTCCTGTCCTTTGAATATTAAAATTTGGAGGAAATTTATCAGGATATTGAGGGGGAAATGATATATTAATTCTAATGAAAGCTACACCACTGGCAGACCATGGTCCATGCAAACTAATGGTACAACTCCTTCCTTGTGGGTTGAGCTAAATCCGTGAAATTTAATATATAAATACAAATAACATACCACCCAATTATTCTGAAACAAACAACAATTAAGTCTATACATATGAACAGTCATTTACTTACCTTTTCAAATTCAACGTTAAGGAATTTTTTTGAAACCAGTTTGATTTCTTCATGCATATTTGGTGGAGTATCTTCATCTGTCTTACCAACGCCACTACTTGGCTTAACCATCCTTACATTTTGCATCCATAATAAAGGTGATAACGAGCGACGTTCTACACGGCACATACCAGCAGCAGCACCAAGATAGTCTGGTTGAATGTTTCCACCACCAGCAGAAGCACCGGAAGGTCGAAGTGTGTTGTTTGTTGTTGCATTCATACGATTTCCTGGGATGACTCTTAAAGTTGAAATATTAGCAGTTACTGATAAAGTTGGAGATGTTGATTGGCCATTTAGTAATGAAGGTGGATGACGAAATGTGAATGTGGAATGACCAGTTTTTAATAATTTTTCCGATGGAGATTTTAATTTGCCTTTTTCATGGCCGATTAATTTCAAATGTTCATTAGTTATGGGCCATAATCTCAGATGTTTATCCTTTGACCAAGTAATTAATTGAAATTCCCTATCATCTAAATTAAAGTATGGATACAAGATAAATATTCAATGACAAATTAATTGATTAATCGATCAACTAATCAACATATGTATACATGTATATATGAATATGAAAAATGAAATGCATATTTATGTGTATACCAATATCAGGATGACCGCCTCCTTTCATCCTCCATACAAATTCTTTGACTACATCTTTATGATCTTCAAAAACATGAACAGGTTCATTTGGTTTACATTGATTCCATAAATATAATTTATTCTCAGAACGTTGAGGCATTGTCAAAATGCCATGACCAACTGGCTGATTTTACAAAAATAATTATATATATAAATCAATTAATTAATCATTTAATTAACTAACCAACTTAACAATTAATTAAATGCTAAATCATATAAACATACTGTGTGTCTTGCTCGCCAAACTGGTGAATTTGTATGAATTGAACCTTGGCAAACTTCAGGTTCATCAATATTCCAAAACTAATGTTTTAAAATTAAACATCAAGTTAATGAAAAGAATCATTGTATTAAATTGACAATATTTATTTTGATATATATATATATATATATCTGAATTTAATTTATTGAATAACACTTGCTTTCACCAATTTATCCAAACTGCAAGTTATTATATCTTTATAATTTTTCCTGCTCCAGTCTATTCCATATATTTTAGTAGTGTGCGCTCGAATTTTTGTTAAACAAAGAGACCCTTTCTTTTTTTTTTTTATTGTAATAATTATGATAATAAATAATCTTTGCTTCGCCAAAATAAAATGATGATAAAAAAATGATTAAAAATTACTCTTGTGTCCCATATCATAACATCTCTATCATGTGATGATGCTAGAATATATTCATTTTTTCCATTGAACTTTACTTGAGTTGCACCGGCTATAAAAAGAATTATATATGAGTAATTAAATATATATATTATTATATTAAGATTTTTTTAATATTTCAAAATATATAACTAACCGGTCCAAGCACAAAATGATCTTACAGGCTTTTTTGGTCTTCTTAAATCCCATAAATGAATGAAAGTGTCAACAGAACAAGTTGCTAATCCATCTGGGTTAAATGGATTCCAGTTAATATCACTGATTGCACGGTTATGGCCATGTAAAATATATTCAACTGCACTTGAAGAGGGACGCGCAAGGTTCCATATAAGTCCTTTTTGATTTGACTATAAATAAATAATAAATAAATAAATAAATATGAATAAATCGAATAAAAATGAAATATTTTTTAAAAAAATCATACCGTAGATGCAACCCAAGTATCACGTGCCAAATGTGGGTTCCATTGTACATCAGCTACCTCCCATCTTGTTAGATGGTGAAGTTCACGAGGAGGTTCATATGGATTTTCCAGATCTATAATAAAAAGACCTTTTCGTCTATATACGTATATGGATTAAGAGAAACATCTTTTAAATAAATAATTATATCTATTTAATTCTTAATATATAAACATGACAATAATGACAATAACATTGACCTCTAATTTTTAAAAGAATACATACGCTGCTAACACAATATCACGATTTGATGGTGAAATAGACATGCTACCAACAGGTTGTTCAACATGAATAGATAATTCTTGATAAAATGAAGAATCTGTTTTTTTTGTGTCATTTAAAGAGAAATTTTCTTCAGGGCTAATTAAATCAGTGTTGGAATCGATTGATGTTGGATTAATGATATGTGTATTTGATGAATAACGATGTGGTGAGGATGATCTTGACGATGGGATTGTGATTGGTCTTGATTTTAATGGAAAAGAAGATTTTGGCGAATCAAGTGAAGTTAAGTTAGCATCACAATCAACTGAATTTTTATCGTGATCATCATGATTATCCATTGCTTTGACATAGAATTTGTAAATTTTGAAATTATATTACGTCGTTAAAAAATTAAAATAATAAAAAAAGCAATTTTTATTTACAAAATCTACATGATCATCAAAATAAATTATTTTGTGCACGGACAAATTTTAAAATCGAATTTCATCATTATTATTATTATGAATTCTTATATTTCAATAGAAGACAAATCCAACAATGAAATTGTTTCAAATGTTTTAACAGAATATGTTTCAAATTCTTCTGGTAAATTAATTGATAAATTGATAGGTTAATTTTTTCAATATTTACCAGAAACTAAAAATGTTTTTTCATTCAAGTAGTATTACCATCACTCAAGATAAATGAAAAATCCGAATTGATAAAATCATTATTAAATGACATTAATGAAAATAAATATAATTGGAATGAAAATGGTAATCATTTGATTAATCATTTATTTAATCTGAATTTTTCAAAATTCTAATTACTCTGATGACTATCAATTAATATAGTTAAAGCATTAGCATTACAAACTATTAAGGTATTAGGAAGAGATACTAAAGGTTGTGACTATTTATTTTCTGAAGAGGTAAAACAAATAATAAATTATCACGAAAAGTATTGCAGACCAATTTCTTTAAAACTAATGATTCTTTTATATTATTAATTACTTAGGGTTTTAAGATTTTATTAAATCACGCAGGTTTACTACAAAATCAAGAAGAAGAAGAGGAAGAAGAAAGCGTAGGGAATCAAGAGCAAGAAAAAAAAGATAAATTAATAGATAATATTATATCACAAGAATCGTTGACATGCATTGCGAATTCACTTTTATTAAAGGATAGCACAAGAAATTTATTTGAAAAATATAATTGTATTTTTACAAGTTTTGTGGTTTTCAAGGTAAAACTATATAAATTATAAAGTTATAATAATAATTTATTGTTAATAATTCCAATTATTATTCTAATTATTGTAGAATGAAAATTTATCAACAAGAGCACAATTTTTATTATCTAGAATATTATTTATCATTACTGTTAGTTCTTTAAGTGCGACTAAACAGCTTGTTGATGATCTTGGAATAATTGATGTACTTTATAAGGTTGAAGAATTTCTAATGCTTTTAATGTTTTTTTTTTTAATAAACAATTTTTTTTCAAGAAAAATAAAATATTAATTATTACTATCATTTAGAACATTTCAAACATTGTGAAAGAATTATCATCTTTAGACTACGATTCAAAAAAAGAATCTTCTTCACCATATACTAATGAAATGATTTTAAATGAACAATTAAAATTACTTTTTAATTTAATGATGAATTATCCTAAACTTGCTTCACTGTATCATTGTAATAATGATGATAAAGAGAACAACAATGACAAGGGAAAAGTCAAAGAAAATAATACAAAATTTGATATGTAAGATTATTTTTAATTGTTTATATAACTTTAAGTTTCTTGGCATTTCTTCTTTTAAGTCATTTTTTCTTCAATTTTTTCAATTTATTATTATTAGACTTCTTCCACCAATTCTTGAAATAATTTTAGAACTTAAACCTCCTTCACCTTTACCATTATCACCACCACATTCACATGCAATCCATGCATTATTAAATTTTCCTGTTGAATTAATTTTGTTTCCAACCTCAACCTCCTCCCAATCAACTAATCAGCAACAGCAGCAACAACAAAATTTGCCAAAATCATCAAAAAAAAAATCAAATAATAATGATCAAAATAATCAATACTTAATTTTATACAAATTAATTGATATATTAAAAACAATGATTTTCATAACAATTAAAGGTGATCCTGATTCTGTTATTAATGAATATGACAAATATGATGTTGATTTTGATGAGACTATCACTCCACTAATTGTATTATTGAAGAGACTTGCTGAAGGAAATCAAACTGCTAAACTCATTTTAAGAAATAATTTATTACCTGATGATGTGTAGGTTTTATTTATTTTTAATTTAATTAGGTTAATCTTAATTTATTTTTTAACCTATTTTTCTTGATTTTAATTAGTGATAGGACTAAACCATTAGAAAAGGGTGATAGTTTATCTGCAAGATTGATTAGAGTGATGACATCTGTTTTGTTACCAAATTTAAAAGAAAGTATAAGTAATTTATTATTTACTTTATGTGATGAAGATGGTAAATAATTATATATTATTGTTATTGTTATTGTTATTGTTATTATTGTAATAAAACATGCAATTATTTACCGATTTATTTTTTTATTTTTAGCACATTTATTTGTACATCATGTAGGCTATGGAAATGCTGCTGGATTTTTAATGACTAAAAATATATTAATTCCACCTCCGCCATCCACCACATCATCATCATCGCCATCTTCATCCATAACGAACTCTTCTTCAAAATCCAACATTTCTAATTCTTCATCATCAAAACCAATTAATCCCATAACTGGACAATATTATGAAAATGAAAAACCTTCTTTATCATTATCCAATATGACAGATGAAGAGAAAGAACGCGAAGCTGAAAAATTATTTGTATTGTTCGACAGATTAAAGAAAACTGGCGTGATGAATGTTGTCGATCCTATTGAAGCAGCTATCAAATCCGGTAAAATGGATGAAATAGAAGAAAGGTTAAGAAAAAAAGAAGAACAAGAAGAAGATTAATTTTGTTAAATAATTATATCTTGATTTTCTTTTAAAGAGGTGAAAATAAAACAATACATTAGCCATTCAACAAACAATTTTTTTATTGATCCGTATTCTCTTTTTATTGGAAAGGAAAAAAAATTTATTTATTCATCTATCGAATATAATTCTTGCGTTCTTTTTACCGTATATGTGAACTTAATTAGAACTCTTGATGTATAACTTATCACAAAAATTCGATAATCCTAAACAAATAAATAGTATTAATTAAGGAGAATAAAATATTTTTCAGAATACATATAAA